>JAAQPG010000021.1:0-85795 GCA_013186905.1 Fusarium udum
CTAGAAGTGTTATTTATAGTTAAGACTTATAGCTAAGAGCTTATTCTAGTATAGAGAACCTACTTTAATAGTAAGCCACAAGATAGCAGAGGAACCAGAAATCAACAGATGCCTTATAATAAGCACGCTAATCACGTTGTCTCACTATGAAGCTTTCAGCTGTCAAAGTTCATCTAATCGACGTTTTATTTTCCTAACGGTGTGAGACAGCTTTCATATCCCCTCTTTACCCCTCCGCTAGACCTTGAGGCTTATGCATGTCGTCCAAAGGAGACTGATGCTGGAATGCGGCCCGTTCCTACCCGGGGCTTGGGTTCTATAGCTTTCTACCATGACGCGGGGGCATATGCGTGTTTCTGGTCATTGGTGTTTGTCAAAAGCTTGAACTTGTCGGTCAAGACGATTTGAAACAGTGAGAATCATGACTGCATATGCTGTCTCAGACACCATTGGCGGATGATCCTGTTGCCAGTCTGGATGTCCCGATGTCGGATGAATTCTCTCAGGTATCCCAGGAAGGGTCAGAGCACATAATTTATGCAGTTCTCTCGAGTTATGCACTGTATTTAATCGCAACGATGTGACTTCTTGAAGGAAGGTTATTGAAAGAAACGCTAGATGGCTATGATTAAAACGCTAATACAAAATATACTCCTCAATAATCTTCAAGAATATCATCTCCAAAGTCCCCATACTAACAGTATAATGCGCAACGCCCATGCTCCTCTTATGCTGCTCCAAAGTCTCAATCACCTCAACAACCTGGCCCTTTCTATTCTGAGACGCAGCAAAAGCTTCATCAGCAGTGCTATTTGCCGGAATACTAAAGCGGAATTGTCCGCCCAGACTCAACCCTCTGAAGTTGGCACCTGGAAACGTCTGGCGAATCCATGCTTCCACCTTTTGCATTTCGACTTGGTCTGAGGTTGGTGCTGATTCTAAGACTAAGTGTACTTCATAAGAGTTGCTGTGTCTGTTGCGGAGTTCTTGGACTGTGCCGGCGGCGAGGATGCGTTTGGAGAGGATGGCGACGCGTGTTGCTAACATGTCTGCTTCTTCCATTGAGTGTGTCTACAGACCGTTAGTGTTTTAATACAAGATGAGAGGTAAGGCACTTACCGTCAAGAGAACTGAGCGACTCGATGAAATGCCTGAAAGCATAGCCCACATGTCGCGCTTCGCTATAGGATCCATCGCTGAACTCGGTTCATCAAGGATGAGGATCGGTGGGTTGCCTGTGACTGTCAGTCTTGTTCAATGGTGTCAAGCGATGTGACATACCTAGCAGCGCGATAGCCAAACTCAACTTTCGCTTGTTGCCACCAGATAACCGGGATGTCAGCTTATCAGCGTGAGGCCTCAGCCCAACCTTTGACATGACCAAGTTAACGTTCCTCTGTACGTCTGCGATACCCTTCACGCGAGCGTAGAAAGCAAGCTGTTGGCGCACGGTTATCTGGTCCAAAGCGTCGAATTGTGGGCAATCTATAAAGACATCAGTGGGTGAAAGGATCAGGTAAATGTCGATGCTTACAGCCGATGCTCTGTCGCCCAGCTCGAGTATCCTTCTGCATGTCCACGCCCTTGATGTAGATGTTGCCGTAATCGGGTCGAACTTCACCTCGCATCATATTAATGGTAGTCGTCTTACCAGCACCGTTGGGCCCCAGAAGTGCTACTAAAGTTAGTCGCGAGAAAAGAAAAGGCAGAGAAGAGTATTTACCGAGCAGCTCTCCCTTTGCCATGGTGAGAGAGACACCATCAACAGCAACATTACCACCAAAGGACTTGTAGATCTGGTCAACATCGACCAAGTTACCGCTCATGCCTCGAGACTTTGTCATCGGCGCCATCTCGATATGAGCATCCTTCGCGTTCATTCTCTTCTTCTGGTACAGTGGCACGATATGCTCTGCCCACAGACTTCGAAGCGTCCATGTTCTTCCGTCAAGTAACAACAGAAGAGTAAACAAGTACGCGACTTGAATGCAGAGGAGAAGAATCGGGCCGCCGTAGGCGTGGATGTTACCGGCATAGCTTATCACTGCATCGCCACGACATCCCGCGGCCCAGACGTTGAGACCCACAACCATGGCGCGGAAAAGGTTCGCGACGGGAAAGATGAGACCGAGGATGAAGACCGCTGTGTCCATGGAGGAAGACCTATTACCGGGGCTTTGGTTGACAGAGGCAATCTGACAAGTCAGTACGAGTTTGGTTGCCATAGGTGAAGTGACATACCATAAGTCCTGCAACAGAAATACCAAACATCAAAAGCGAAACACAAAAGGATATGCCGAAAGAAGAGAGCTCTGATCTCGCAAAGAGGGAGATGATGTAGCACCAAAGCATCATCGCGAAGCCGTACAGAAGCATAACAGGGAAGAGGTGCCAAGCGCCGTACCACTTTAGAATGATCAAAGAGATGAATAAGGTTGAGAGACATGATATAATAAGAACAAAGACTATGTCGATGATGATGTGAGATGTCCATAGTGCAAGAGGTTGGATCGAGTTGGAGTATTGCAATGTCCGAATCTTTCGAAGTCGTTCGTAGGCGGGGTATAGAGCGAAGAAGGCTGGGTAAAGGACGTGCAAGACGGTGAGTAGCTATTGAACATTAGTACTTGTCAAACAATGAGGCCAAGAATGACTTACGATAGCGAGAAACATGCCAGGGCCGGGATCAGACTGTTTATATGGTCAGTGAAAGCCAGGACGACAAATCACAGGGTTGCTTACCGGTATAGAAGAGCTGAAGTATGCAAAAGACAGTGAAATTGGAGTTTCACTCTTCAGCTGACTCCACATATTCAGCATCAACATCGATCCATCAGCTCCATGCTCAGCGTTATACGCAAGCGTATCTTTATCCTTCCCATTCATGTACAGCGCTCCGGGTACAAGCTGTCTCGGCTTGTCACGAACTTGTTTCAAGAAAGAATCATAATCATCTTGAAAATTGAACTGATCTTGATAAGACTTCATGTCATACTCCTTCCCGATAGGATACTTTGACAATGAGCGCAAGAGAGTCTTGTTGAGAGAGTTTGGACCGATGAGCATGGAGATATTATCGGAACCTGCGAGGTCATAGTAGCCATTTGGACGAAGAGCTATGGGCCATGGTTCGTCGAGGATAGATGAGTCGGTTGATACGCAGGGTGTTGGTTGGAAGGGAGTGGGATCGTTGGCCATGGCGCTAAAGACGGGTGTGAAGATTAGTGGAATTGCGAGAGCGAGGATATACCACCAGAAGCCTCTTTTAAGAACCAAAAGACGCTTGAGGAGCAGAGCTGAGAGTTGTTGGAGGAACGAAGCCTGGGATCCTGAACTAAGTTGACTGTCTGGTGTCTCGGTACCTTCGAGAAAAGGACTCCGGTCAGAAACTCCAACATCATCGTCGTCACCTTCATCAGCGACTTTGAGGAAGACGTCTTCCATGGTAGGTCCACTTAGTGAAGTATCGGAGTATCCCGCTGCTTGTAGAGACGTCAAAAGCTGTGCAGCAGATGTCGAATCAGGAGTGTTGAACACAGTCTGCCCTTGGTGTACAGTCATAGCATATGGTGTGTCCGGCGGATTCTGAACCCCAGGTAGATGTACACGATAACCTCCTCCGTGGAGGTTCTTCAGAGCTGCTGTTGAACCTTGACACTTGATGTGGCCGTGTGATACGATGACGACTTGATCGGCTAAAACTTCGCATTCGTCGAGGAAATGGGTTGTGAGGATGAGACTTCGCTTTTGACGTTCGGCGAGGATGATATTCCACATTGCTCTTCGAGACACAGGGTCCTATACCTGTTAGTGAGTGTAGTATGGGTTGGTGAAATTACTTACCATGCCAGTCGTTACTTCGTCCATGGGACAGATCGAACTACCGCCTGCCAACATACATAGCATTTGAACCTTTCTCATCTGACCTCCGCTGAGTGTACCGACAGGACTGTGCTTCTTGAGGGATAGATCGCAGGATTCGACGAGGGTGTCCAGGGATTGGGGATCTGTTGCTCCGCCTTTCATCATGGCCCAAAGCCTACCGTGTTCGAGGACTGAAAGCTCGGGCCAGTGGATGTTGCGTTGGGGACAGATACCTAGACAGTTAGTGAAAGATCAAAGTGTTGGTGTTATACTTACCGAGGTTCGAACGAGGAGCATTGACATTTATTGAGCCACTTGTGAGCTTTTGCGTTCCAGCGATTAGACCTAGTGTTGTCGTCTTGCCGGATCCATTGATCCCAAGAAGACACAAGACCTGCTTCCTCTGCATGGAAAGGCTGAGTGCGTTGACAGCTATCGTGGGACGAGCTCTCCGACAGCAGCGTCTCCAGAGAGAGGGTTTATATGTTTTCGTAAGGTCGACGATCTCGAGGGCTGTTGAAGTATCGGTTGTTCCATCCGCGTTTCCGAACTTTCTACCCTTATTGCTAACTCCATGAGAGCACTTCTCAATAAGAATAGCTAGTAATGGATAGAATACTATGGTAAGAAGCAATAGGCCCCATAACATAGATACTGTAACTTCGTATATGCGTGGCTGGTGGGGAGCTGGTTTCGATATGTTCGTTGTGAGACCTTGTGCTTCGTTTCGACAGAGTTGGTTCAGAAAGAAGATGTAGCTCGAACTTGGGAAGATAGCGGATAGGATTAGGACGATAAGCGCTGGAACATTTTCGGGTTTCGAGTCGAGGATTTCGCAGAGGGCGGCGAGGAGTATTAGGACGATGACCATGGAGATAGCGGTATATCGGATGTTGATGGTGGCGGCGAAAACACTCATGCTTGTGAGGGATAGGCCGGAGAGGATCTGCCAAAGGATGGCGATGCCGGCGTTCGAGGTCGGGACGAGAAGGGCTGCGTACACTACTATCGTTAGCAGATTAGACGGGAGGATTGTATGTTGGACTTGCATGCTCCAAAGATGATCCAACTTGGCAAGTAGATGATATTAAAAGCAACAAGATAACTCAACACCCTCGCAGATGCAGCACCACCAGTCATTACATCAATCAACTGCGCCATCCCCGCCTCTCTCTCAGTCGATATCATCCCAATGATATGAAACACCGACGAAATCATACTCAGAAAACACACGATCCCAAAACCGCCGACCATTGTCGCCGCAAAGTTACGACGCTTTATCTCAGCGGCTTCATCTTGTGTTATCCGTGTAAACATGTAATCATTCGGAGTCGTGGTGGAGTTCGTGATGGCGTTTTCGACGGCAAGTTGGAGCGGTGCGTAGTGGTTCTTCGAAGGCGTGCTGATGTCGAATTTGGTTGATGCTCGTGCTGAACTAGCCCTGATGGTGTAACTCCACGTCTTATTTCCCGCTTTGCTTAAAGGTGAGTCGTTGAAAATAATAGCAGCGTAGCAACTCGTTACACCGCTTAAACTCGTGGGACATCGTTTTCGTAAATCAGCTTCACTATCAGCGACTTCAACGCTCCCCTTCAAACCACCTTTAACCTTGGTAATAACACCACCAACATCAAACCCCGCGTTCGAACCCTGCACAAAAACAAGTTTTGTCCCAGGTGGTAGCGTCTCAGCAAGGCTTGGGATGGGAGATGGCTCTCCAACGCCATACCTGCTTCCATCGCCTGTGAAGTTCTGGTTTGAAGGACTAGAACGAGAATCAGGACGGGGATGAGGAGAGCTCGGAGGAGTGTTGAGAGCCAGTGCTTGACGAGTGCAATCAGGAAGATTTTCCTTGTCAGGGCTTGCAGTTGCCGGAACCATAGTCTTGTGGATGAGAACATGATTCGGTGGTGTGTGAGGGATGAAGATGTTCATGATATGATTATGTTAGGTACTATATACATATTCACGATTACTCGGGCTGCCTCTGGACGGATTGGAAGGCATAATGTCAAGGGGGTGAAAGAAAACATGACAGCTGAGTAGGTATGTGACCAACCAATCTTGTCTCAAGGGCGTCTCGTGAATTTTCTTCACAATGAGGCCAGATGCATTGTCACAGTAAGTGCCTTCTTAAACGAGTTAGCAGACTTACGTGCGTCCAGTTTCATCGAGGTCTGTTTACATAATGTCACTAGAGAAGTCTATAATAAGAAGGTTAAAGGGAAATTAAATTGAGTTGTGGAGACAAGGCTGATTTTCAGTTAGGCATACTTCACTCAAGCTTCGTGATAAGTTCCTGCAGCCCTAAGAGAGTAAGTAGTCTAGATCGTGAAGCGAAGGAAAAATGATTCTCGTATTGGCGATGTGAAACTGGTGGGTCGTGCACTTTTTGCTGCTCAGCCACCACCTTGACGTTGCGGTTCCACTATCACAAGCTAAAACAAAGTAGAACAAAAACTATTGAGGGAGGATTTGTTTTAGTTTTATCAGATCATGGTTTGGGGTTATTGGTTGGAGCCTTGGAGGTAGTTCGGTGATTTACTGTCTGGGCTTAGCTTGCGGGTGTCGGTAGGTGAACGTTGCATTCAGGCACACCAAGCGGAATTGCTGCCGTTGGAGTCTAGACATGGTTTCCACGTTGCGCCCTTTTACGATGTTGGATTGACGGTAGGGCGAACTCTCGGCAGTGGGATCCTGGTGAAGCTTGGGATTTGCCGACGGGGCCAGTGACATTGAAGAAGGGGGAGGCTGTGAAGGGATAGGGACTTTTTGACTCTCGAGTTTGTAGTCAGAATCAGGCCCCGCGTCGATTGGTTGACCGAACAATAATCTACAAGCGCGTTCGTGTTGGGTGATAAAGCCTATCTACTAAGGGCCCAGACTGTCCAAGGATGCTATACGCATGTCTTTGGTAGTCAACCCTGCTCAAATCTGATTGGCTGGCTGTCAATTAACACGAACTTGATCTCCCAAACATAATGGACCATAATAGTTTCTAACTGTCAGACATTATCATTCTTTTTGAAGGTATCTTACAAGTCAGGTTGAACCAATTGAATTCTACATGCAATTGCGTCTTGGTACATCAATCTCACCAATAACATCGCCTTACAAATCAACGATTAGAAATCACAATGACACCATCTCCAACATCAACAACATCATCCCATCATATAAAACCCCCCAGATCAACCCAAAAGCCTCCACCTGAAACAATAAACAAACTATAATCTAAACTATCCAAAAATAACCCACCATGGCCCCAATCCGCACAGCCATCATCGGCCTCTCATCTTCCGCCAAAACGTCATGGGCTTCAAACACCCATCTCCAGTACCTGAACTCCCCCCTCGGTCGATCGAAATACCAAATCGTCGCCCTCCAAAACTCTTCTCTCCAAGCTGCCAAGAACGCTATAGCGCATTACAACCTCCCACCCGAGACTAAAGCCTACGGTACACCAGAAGATTTAGCCGCTGATAACGATGTTGAGCTAGTCGTTGTAGCTACTCGTGTTGATGTTCATCATTCGAGTGCTCTTCCGAGTGTAAAGGCCGGCAAGAATTTATACGTGGAGTGGCCGCTTGCCCAGGATGTTAAGCATGCGAGGGAACTTGTTGATGCAGCGAGGGAGAAGGGGGTGAAGTCGATTGTTGGGTTGCAGGGACGGTATGCGCCGCCGATTAAGAAGTTGAGAGAGATTGTCAAAGAGGGGAGGATTGGGAAGATTGTTAGTGCAGAGTTGTATGCATCTGGAGGGACAAATGATAGAGAGATTCTGCCGTCGAGTTTGGAATACTTTACCCAGCGGGATGTTGGGGGTAATATCTTTACCATTGGTCTCGGACACAGTAAGTCACCTCTCCCAGAGAGTCTGAGCAGTAGCTAACAAGTCAGTCTTTGATCAGTTCCAGTCCATCATCGGAGACATCACAAACTTCAAAGGCACTCTCCACAATCAACGACCCAACATCCGCGTCCGCGACCCAAAGACCAACGAAATAACCCACACAACAACCTCCAACGTCCCAGACCTCATTCTCGCAACAGGCCGCCTTCTCGAATCCCCCACCGCTCAAAAAGACGCCGCCGTCCTCGTCCGCTTCCGCCGCGGTCAACCCTTCCCCGGCTCTCCTCACCTAAACATAGCCATCGCCGGCGAAAAGGGCGAGATCAGAGTACAAGTCTTTACCGGCACTACACTCCATGGCGCTTCAGCTTATGAGAAGCCTGTTGTTATTGAGGTACATGATTTTGAGAGGGATGTTGTGGAGAAGGTTGAGTGGAAGTGGGAGGAGTGGCAGCAGGATATTCCGCTGTTGGCGAGGGGCGTGGCGGCTGTTTATGAGGCGTTTGCTGAGGGTGAGGAGGATGGGTTGGTTAGCTTTGAGGAGGCGTTGAAGAGGCATGAGCAGCTTGAGGGCTTGCTTGGGCAGTGGGATGAGGATAGGGGCGTCTGAGTTGTAACTACAAGGTGTCGCCATTTAGTGGCATCCAATGTTTGGCTTTCTTATTTGATGTTATTCAGTATGCCGTGGCTCAGCGACATTTAGGCCTTGACGGGACAACAAGGTTCTGAATTGGATGTGGCTGGCTATAATAAAGCCAGTTTATGCCGAATCGTCAAGATACTCAACGTCACCACTAGCGCCTTTGGATGGCAGCTTTTACATTTCCAATTTTGGCTCAACATGACTTTTCTGTCGTGCAGTTGATCGTGCCGAAGTGATCTTGAACGTACATATCTCAATAAGTTATCATCCAATGTCCGCATCAACCACCCTGAACTCATCATAAGTCTACTAAGCTCCATAAATCTTACTCAGTTTATTTGATATTAAAGTAAATTTATTTAGGACTCTACCATTTCCGCAAGCTCGGCAGCCTGATTCTCCGTCTCAAGTGCCACTACACAAAATCAGCATACGACCTCACGTCAAAAGGTAGGAGAACTTACCGTGAATTGCCACCGCGGCCTTCTTCCCCGTATACATCGCATGCGATACATTACTTGCACTGTCAGAATTCGCATCACCGACGGCATAAATACCGGGCACATTGGTCAACATCCCGCGGCTGGTGACCCCCAACCTTCCGTACGTCAAGACCACGCCCGCTTTTTCTCCAATATCAGACCTCTGTCTGCAAGGGAATCTTGATAGGAAGGCCACACGCTCCACGGGCTCACCCTCTGCGAAATGCACACTGAAGAGGTCATCCTTCGGCACTGAGGGCAAATGGGGGCTCTTATCCGTATCTTCACCCTTTTTAAGACGCTCAAGGGATGTTATAGTGCGGTTATCGATCGTCACGTTATGAAGCTTTAGATACTCCTCCCACTGGGGCAATTGCTGGTCAGCGAGCTTCCTCATCTCCTCGGTATCAGTGCCGTTAACGAAAGCCACGATGTCGGTGCCCAGCGTGAGGACCTTTCTAACGTAGATCGCGACTTTATCGAGCGGGCATAAAAGACCGAGGGGTTGATCGGCATACTCGTGGCCGTCGCACCAGGGGCACGAGTAAATTCCCCTGCCCCAGTTTTCCTCGATTCCTGGCGTGGAGGGCAGAATGTCTTTTAGACCAGTTGCGAGGACTATTTTGCGCGCCAGGATTTCATCGGGCTTGGTCTTGGCAAAGCCGGGTTGTATAACGGAGACGGAGAAGCGGGTGTTGGTGCCGGGGAGGCGTTTTATATCGATCACTGTTCCGTTCATCATCTCGACGGTTTTGTAATGCTTGAGGAGACGGCGGGCTTCGTAGCGGAAATAGGCTGGCTGAACACCTATTCAAAAGGTCAACTCTCTGAGCCTGACAGGCTAAACGAGTCGGTCTGCTTACCATCCAAGCCGATAACATCATGCATATGTGTCGTTTGACCATTTCTATATTCCCCAGAATCAATGAGAAGCGCTTTCCTACGCACTCTCGCCAGACCGCTCAGGGCAGAAAGACCAGCTGGGCCGCCGCCGATAACGATGACATCGAAGTGTGGTCGCGGGGCGATGGCGAGGGCGTTAGTGAGAGACAAGAGTCCCAAGAGACTGGCGAAGAACAACATCATAGTGATACAGAGGGTGGGCACAGAGAAGCAATCTTTTTCGGTAGGTATGATACCTAGATATAGGTACATGACGTGAAGAGGCTCTAAGTTCTTGGTGGTCATATAAGCTCTCAGCCACAAGTCTCAACAGAAAATGGCACATCAAGGTGAGCAATGGCGCCAATATAAAAACGTATGCGTAAAGGATACCAAGCAACGGCCCGTTCAGAACCATCCCCCATCGTTGGAGGAGACGTTGTATACCTTGATGATCTCAGCAAAAGTTAGCTTGGGCTCATTTGAGTGCCTCTTCTCAACTAAGTTGCGTAAAATTTATGGGAAATACTCACTAAAATTGATAAAGACTTACTAAATTTGTATACTAAATTTGTATGTATTGTAAAGAAGTTGACGTATTTTGTATAAACTTGTGATGACTTTAGAGTAGCCGATGTTGAGACGAACGTCCGCCCAGACGGACTCCGCTACCAACGGAGAGCTCATAGTCAAAATCGAGAATTGATCAATTCGATTCAAAAATAAATAATATATGCTTTGTATGAATGGTATATATCAATGCTACTCAAATCCCATGCTAAACACCAAACATAATGCTTCGAGGAATCTCGCTCTATGGCTGATCCTCCCTTCTACAGTCCTCACAACACCTCATCTATTGACCTCCTAGTCCCAAAGAATCCAACCCGCCCTCGCAGCAGGTCCATTCGGTTCATCTACACTAACCGCCTTATTAAGCGTACTCGACAATTGATGTACCTCAATTGTCTCAGGATCGCTCACATCTGTGTCTTCCCGCCCGTCGCTCGAGTAAAACACTTCACTTGGTTCTGCCTCTGTTGCGGATGTGACGTTATCTGGCTCTGGTGTCGCTGTGTCGGATACAGCCTGTGACTCAGAAACCTTTGGGCTCTTCAATGGTGGAGTGATTGGTTTGGAAAAGTTGAATGTTGGGTTTACTTCTTCTGCATCGACGACGGCTGAAAGGGTGGCTCGGGTGTGGAGATGGATCTGTGATCTGGATGTGCGCTTGAGGCGGGGTTTGCGCTGTGCGACGGGTGACCCAGCGCGTCGACGTGACTCCATCTCGATGAGCTCCTCTCGTTCCGTCTCGTCATCGGTGATAGTGCTCGTGTCAAGCAATGGCCACTGTCGAGGTCCGACGTGTAGACTGCTTCCAGACTTGCGGCGATGTCGCTTCTGGTTCTTAATCTCTGCGGGCGGTTCAGTAACTGCTTGGCCCTGCTTTACTCTAACAGGCAGCTTAAGCGGGATGTTTCCAGCAGTGACGTTCAAATGCCTAAGATCACGTTGGCTCTGCGAAAAGACAACCCGAGCGCGAAGTCTGTGTACAGCTCGATCCAATGCCAGTTCAATTGCGCACCGGTCGCGCACTCGGCTCAATTTGGGCCATGTCGCTCGTTCGCCCATGAGACATACTCGCATCATGAATTCTGGGCTCGGATTGCTTAATAACCGGGGCAAGTCGTTTATACTCATCTCGGGAAGAATATTGATGTCACCAGAATATTTCTGGCTGAGAACACTCTGGAACTTGGTCGTAAGGTTGGGCATAATACCGAGTTCAGCCAGAAAATGAAGCCGATGCAAGGCCTCGTCGCGCGCAAGAGATGTCATGGTGTGAATCCAATCGTAGTCTCCATTTGTCTGCTGACCGCGTTCCGGCTTTCTGAATGGCGACAGGTGGTCATCTTTTGCGAGGAAGGGAACAACGTGGGGGTTGACTTGAGAAACAATAAAATGGTTGACGTTGAACATTTCCGCAAGGCGTGTCATCGGTAAATCATTATCCACAGACCCATCGATCCATATTTGGGGCGTAGGGTTCCAAGGTTGATGCTCGCCAGTAATCGGATCTTTCACAAGCAACGGCGCGGCGTTGAAGACGAGAGGGACAGAACATGAGGCAGCGACGGCGGACCAAATCATGACATTTGGCGCAGTGACATAGTTGAGAAGACGCGGTAATTCGTACATCGAAGCGGTGGAGACACAGATGTTGAGAATGCGCCGCGTCCGGTTGTAAGCCTCTTGAAACGTCATGTCGCCCATCAATCCTCTCATTACTCGGGTAAGATGCTTGATGTCAGACCAACTTCCCTCCGTCAACAACCGCCGCAAGTTACTCCAGACACCATTCTGACCGCTAGGATCCTCAAAAACCGCAAGATCGCCATACGGAAACTCTTCAATAAGCTTCGGGATCTCCTCGTCGGTCCTGGTACACATGGCAGCACATACGATACTTCCAGCGCTTGCGCCAGATATAATTCGTGGCAATAGCTGCGCTTCAAAAAGAGCTTTGAGAACACCAATATGCGACATGCCAAAGGTGCCCCCACCAGACAAAAGTAATGCGCTTCGGCCATAACTCTGTCGAGCAAATAATATTCCTTCAAGTAGGTCTCTGTTCTCAATACTCTGATCAAGTCGGCTCTGTGTAATAACGGCATCGATAGTTCTTATTGTAGATTCGACATATCGCTCGATAAGGTGTTTTGTTCCAGAGTAGGAATGTCGGTAAAGATCAACATTGTCCATCCCGCCAAGGTCGCGCGACAAGGCGGTACGGATCAAGTGCATCATTGTATGTACGTCGCATTTCGTCCGCGCTTCGTCGAGATCGTGGAGTCTCTGTTCAATCAATTCGGGGTTATAGTCGTCTGACGAGGAGTCGCGCTTCCATTCATCGTTGCCTTCGAGGCTGTCGAGTTCTTTCGCGGCACTCTCCCATTGTGCGTAGGACTCGGCCTGGATGGTCAGTTGAGGTTTCAGTACAGACGGGATGACGCACATTCTGCATGGACATGCATAGCATGCGCTTCCTCTCCTCCAGCTGCTTGATCTTCAAGCGCTGATCTTCTGTCAAGCCATCTTTGCACCACTGCCATGTATCGTTTGCCGATTTGATCGCTGCTTGCAGCGTGCCGACAACTGGAACTGACGATGCCGGCGGTCGCTTCGCTTTAGTATTCGATTTAACTGGAGATTTTGTAGATTTGTTGTATAGACTAGGGACCGCGCGGGCAGGAAGAATAAGGTCGGCCATGGTGAAAGCCCGCGCCGCGGAAGCGCAGGTTCGGTCGTGTGCGAGGTCGGAGGAACGAGGTTATAGCATGGCAAACGGTATTTTGTACGTGTAAGATTCGAGATGAAGTGTCGCAAGGCGCCGGGGGTTAGGGATATTGTATTCGAGCAGACAGTCGGACAAGGAATCGTGGTCACAAGTCGAGAAGCATTTGTAGGTGCGGAAGGGTCAACGGAAGTGGTGGGGGTTAATGGAGGGGGCGCTGAGACATGAAGAATTGGAGGTGGAATGATAAGGGAGCGAGAATGATGATCTTGAGGTGGTGATTCTGAATGATGAGATTATTGTATCGTTGGATTTAGAGTTAGAAATGAGGAATTTCTTGGTTGAGTTTGGAAGGGAACGACGACGAAATGACCCTTTCCTTTCCTTTTCGCTGCCATTCCCAAATTGAATCCACTTGCCGAGCTGAGGCCCCATTCCCCACCAATTTTTTTACCTGGAGGAGCATGGACCACTAAAATGCCCTGTAATGGCTTGTTCTCCAGGGTTCTCGACAGTCGATTCTCCCCAGCTAAATTTACTTTTTTTACCCAACAAGTCTAGGTAGGCTATTCATTCTTCTGACAAAGGTTATCTCATCAAACATGAACATCTGACTCTTGTCCTTCCAGCTGCACACCGCTTGGAAATTGTTGGTTGTACGGAGAAGGGAACAGTCCAATCATGGTGGAGGTGCTGGAGGTGCACGTGGTACAGAATGGCTGTCACTAAACCAGGATGCGTCATGAATCGGGGTTGGGGTCCCGTTCACATGTCAACAAAGAAGCGGAAGCGGAAGTCGTTATTGGACTCTCCAGGTTTTGGAAAAGCCGATGTTCGGCAGGTGATTACTTTTTCAGTCTGGGGAATTTGCGGGGGAGACATGATATGATTGATGGCTTACGACGGCACGTAAATGGAGGCAACGTTTGATACCTTGATTGATACTGGGCTGACTTGGGAGACAAGAGGAGAGAATGCAAGACGGCGAGTTGCATCATGGCTTACGATAATTCCTCACCGACCACTCACTCACTCTTCCTCATGCACTTTCCCGTCCCCAAACAATCCCGACCTTGCAACTGTGGACAGCTGAAAATATGAGACACGGGCTGACGCGAGCTTTCTTCGTGTCACCTGCCTCTTCCCTCCCGAGGGTCGATCCTCCAAACGATCGAGATTCATCTTCCTCAAGATCTGCAACTCAACCAAGGCAGCAGGGAACAATTATCTTCCGTCTGAGCAAATCCTCCGGCGTCGGGTGCCACAAAGGTTCTAGCTAAAACAAAACACGAGTCTAGACCTTTTGTCGATCCGATCTTGTTACTAACCTGCTTGTGACGTCTGTGGTACGCGCTGTGTCTGAGGATGAAGCTTCATTCCAGAATAAATCCAGCTCCAACAGATCCAGTAACAATTTAAAAATACAACTGAATTGTTACTGAACTGTAACATAAGTATGCATAAGTTACATCGTTTATGTTCTCCATCATATGACAAAACGCATGAGCCCCTCTCATTCGCTACACAAATTACGTATTCGTGACGCCTCACACACACGATGGCCTCGCGTAACCTGAAGCGTTCATTCCCCCGCATCCTAAAATACCTGCTTTCACTGTGCAAACTCGCGGAGTCTAACATGTCATTGATGACGTTTTGTTTTCATTTACGAAACGTCCAATCCAATCATTCACTCACTTACGGACTGGAAACGCCTCAGGCAGATGCGGCGTAAGCTCCCGCCTCTCTTCTTATAAGCTCCCCGCCCCAGCCTCGAGCTTCTTTCTGCTTCTTATTAGCTTCTTCATCGCTTCCAACTTGAAGATCTTCAATTGAGTAGCTTTAAAGATTCAGTCAACATGGAGGCTTACAAGACTCATGGAGGGGTTTCTCCCATTCCCACCGTCGTTCGTATGTTCATTCTTTACCTGTGGGGTAGAGCTTTACTGATGATGGTGTTTTAGCTGAACCGACTCACTACCAAACCATCGGCCACAATGGCGTTCGCGCTCTTTGGGTTCTCTTCGTCGCAATGACAGTCGTATCCGCCATCTTCGCCCTGCTATCATGGAACGTCGCCGTGCAGCGTCGCATCTTTTACTTCCTCACAACTCTCACCACCATCATCTCTGCCCTCGCCTACTTCGCCATGGCATCTGGACAGACATCGTACTTCAACTGCGCCAGCGTGCGGGATCATCACAAGCATGTTCCCGACACCCACCATGAAGTCTGTCGCCAGGTCTTCTGGGCGCGATATGTTGACTGGACGCTCTCAACGCCGCTGCTTGTCGTGGAGCTTTGTCTCCTTGCGGGTGTTGATGGTGCGCATACCATCTTTGCCGTCATTGCCAATGTGATCTTTGTCCTCGCGGGTGCTTTCTCCGCTGTTGGACATGCGAACACTGCTCAGAAGTGGGGATGGTATGCCATCAGCGTCATCGCCTTTGTCTTTACCATCTGGCACGTCGCTGTTCCCGGCTCCCGAACCTCTCGTGCCCGTGGCACCAAGATCGCTCGCCTCTTTGGCTCCCTCTCCGTCGCTGCTCTGATCCTCTGGCTCGTCTACCTTGTGTAAGTTCTCTCACCATTCTTCAATTGAACAAAGCTAATATCCACAGTGTCTGGGGTGCTGCCGGTGGCGCTTGGAAGGTCAAGGTCGGCACCGAGGTCGTCATCTACGCCGTCCTCGACGTCCTCACCAAGGCTGTTCTCGGCCTCTGGATCATCACTGCTACGCGACAGAACCGCGATACTACTCCCGAGATTGGAGGTTACTGGACCAACGGCGCTGGTGCTGAGGGCACCATTCGCGTTGGCGATGACGAGGATGGAGCTTAAATGCGCCTCAAAACAGCCAATCGAGTTCACGGAACAATTCCGCATTGGACGTCACCACTTTACAAAGTTCCCGCTCACGATTTGACGAGTGGATTTTAAGCCCGAGCCAGCTGGTATGGAATGAATGGTCAAGATTGTATGTTTTGGAATGAGCTGGGCAAAAATGCAACGCAACGCAACACACATGCTCGATTGAAAGGGAATTGGGCGTTTGGGGCGTCAATACGAGACATGTACCTTATGATGCAAGTTAGTTAGTAGCTTTAATGTGATGGGACACGAATACGACATACCCCTCTTGACTGTGACACCATTGTGAGTTCCTGCATGTGTACTTTATGGATCTGCATCAATCATGCAATGTTGACGACAGAGATGATATGATCTCTTTTATGATGAACGGTATTTGCATGAACTTCCGAATGCATATGACAACATCTGTAAAAGTCTCCGAAAGGTCCCGTGTCTCGGCTGCCGTCAGCCTACAGCTCTCAGCCATTTCACGGAGCCCGAACAAGGATACGGATCAAAACCCGATTGCATCAATCACTCCATCAAGGTCCTCAAACCATAGCTTCTATCAATTGAAGCATGATGTAAGCGCACACCTACGTATACAGAGACTTTGACAGTAACCTTAATTCCCTTCTTGACTCTACTTCTAGATGCGTTTACCTGCCAACCCCTGCTGTGTCTCATTTTTGTCTGTAGGGTGAGCGACTAGATTCCTCAATCAATCGAGTCATGAGGCCGGGTCATGTCAAGGAAGCTTAGTGATAGGTTGGCACAATAAACTCAATGTGCAAGATATGGAACAGCCACGCCCTTGTATTTCAAGTACTACTTAACTTCATTTATCCACCAACTCAATAGACCATCGCTTCATGATATAACCCAGCAGCTTACATGAATACATGGCCTCGACCAAAATCAATCTTGCATTTCATCATATCCTAAACGTAGATTGTCTAGTTCAATCTATTCCATTCATCTCATCAAAACTGGCCGTGCCGTTTAATGCGCTGATAGTTGTATACAGACAATCGGACCAGCAAGAAATACAGAAGCGTCACCTTCTTGATAGGGACTCATATAAGGGGAATTTCACATACTAGTGGAGTGAATATCGATTCCTCACTAACTAAAGTTCTGCACTCCTGCTAGATAGTACTATCTCCCAAACTACTGCTAAAATCCATATCACTTGGCTGATGCCGCCTCACTGCCAGTTCCATTTCGTTCCTCAGTCTGAAGACCAGCAAGAACAGCCCTTTCCGCAGCCGTCCCTTTGTGAGCAGTAACCTTGCACAGTAGAGGTAAAACAGAGGCAAGAATTGCACCCGCTCCAAGAAAAGCAGCGGTGACACCAAAGCCAATGTGATACTCTGGTGAGTCCTTCGTAGGCCAGATTCGACTTCCATAGACACTGGAGAAATTTCCGAAAGCATTGACGAGCGCAAGGACGATGGCGCGCTTCTCCGGAGGCAAGCTCACAGTTGCGCTGGCCCATGAGAGAATCAAAGGGAGTGCTGACCAGATTCCAGAGGCCACCAAGCAGATCATCACGTATCGCACGATAGGGTTCTGGACGGCCGCGCAGACGACGCTGCCGATGCAACCGAGAACGAGTGCCGATGTAATATGCCAGCGGCGTTCGATATGGCGATCGGAGGACCAAGCGACAAAGATGAGCACTACAGTAGCAACAGCGTAGATGGGCACCGTCATGTACTGAGCTTGAACGGAGTCATAACCCAGCGTCTTTGTGATTGTCGGGATGAAGTAGGAGATTGTTCCTGCGCCGACATCAAGCATGAAGAGGACAATGAAGATGTATGTTCGGGGATCGGAAATAGCGGCAACGAAGGCTTGCCAATGGGTGAGTCGACCGCTAAGACTGCTTGTCGAGGCGAGGCCATCAGCCACAATGCGAATCTGAGCCAGTTGACGCTCCTGCGGGCTGAGCCGCTTTGAGTTATGAGGATAGTCAAGCAATACAAAACAAGCGATTATACCAACACCAACAGTAGCCACTCCTTCAATGATGAAGAGCCAGCGCCATCCCGTGATACCATGAGCATCATGCATACCAGATGTGATACCACCAGCAAGCAGACCCCCAAAAGCACCCGAGAGAACCGCAGCAGCGTAGAAGATGGCAAACCGCTTGCCCAGCTCAGCACGCGTATACCACGAACTAAGAAGGTATAAAACACCTGGGAAGAAACCAGACTCGATGCAGCCGAGGAGGAAGCGAAAGGCGAGGATGGTGCTGTAGTTCTTGCTGACGGACATGACGGCGGAAAGGCAGCCCCAGACGATCATGATGCCTGGGAGGAAGAGCGAGGGTCGGCTTCGTGAGAGGATCATGTTGGAGGGGACTTCGCAGATGAGGTAGCCGAAGAAGAAGATGGAGAGAACCCAGGCGTACATCTCATCTGTGAGCTTTAGATCGTCGCCCATACCGGCGATTTTTGCGTTACCCTATGGAAGCATACGCATCAGTATGTGTGTGTTCTAGTATTCAGCTGATGAAACTTACGATATTGGTGCGATCAACGTAATTCAGGATGTACATGATCCATAGAATAGGCATTAAGAAGAGGTCGATTTTCCTGACGAGCTTCTTCTCCTCAGGGCTACCGGGGGTGTAGTTCCTCAGAGCGTCGGACAGCTCTTGCGAGATGCCGACTTGCTCATGATGTTCCCCAGTCTTGGACATTTCCTTCTCATCGCTCATTGTGCCAGTCTCTGGGTCTCTGAAAGACTTTCAGGCTCTTTTTAAGGACCAAAGGCAGGGGTGGTGTGTGCTTGAGTAGTCCAAGAGTCTGGAGAAGAGGCTTAGAGTATAGAGAAAAATTGAGGCCAACGAGATAGGGCCAACAACGACCTTAAATACGAAAATCCACCTCCACGATGATCCCCAACTATTGCTACGCTATAAACCTGGGGAACCAGCCCCGTGAACCATGGGTAAGCCTTGAAACTCAATGTGGATCGCCCCATGGGGTAAGGTCCGCTGTGACCCGGGCACGAAGACAAGGAACGCACGCATTGTCATCTCCACAAGAGGGGAGAAGGAAGAAAGATTCTAGACTGTTGGTCAATGGGGCGGCATGTAGGCCGCTCTTGAGCATGGGGTAGGGCGGCCTTCGTGCCGAGTGGAAGATGTAGTTCGGCAGTGCGAGGAGCTAGCTAGTCATGGGTACGATGGGGGGGGCTTCTTGGGCGAAGGTTGCTTTAGCGGCAATAAACAGACAATCGGCTGGGGTGTATCGGCGGAGTATTGACAAATGGAACAAGTTTGGCAGTAATTGGTCTTGTTGATTATTATGTATGTAATTCATGACTCCAGAACCTAAATAGGCAATGTTCTGTACGATTATTCTGCCATTTGCGACCCAATGATCCCGAGCAAGTCTCCCGGGTAGTATTCTAGTCCCATCCCAAGCTGATCCCCCACCATCCAACCGTAGCTCAGATCCCAATCCTGTTGTTGTCCTGGTCTCGAGTCTTGAGGCACTTCCAACGTCCTGCTGTTGAAACTTTGCGGTATAAGTACCTCGTTCGCCGATTCTCCTGACTTAAGCTTGTCGAGCATGGTACTAAGACCCTGCCCAATGTAATGCGCCACATGCCTCGCGTAGGCTTGTGTCGCATTGAGCATGGAGATGATTGGGCCAACCAGGTTGACTACGTCGTCTACCGAGAGGTGTACGACAACAGCCCGCCACGAAGAACAGACTTTGATCAGAAAGATAGATGAGTACGCGATCGTGGTGAGGAGGTACAATGGAACTCCTACCATGGCGCGACGCATATCAGAATCCTCCAGGATTAAACGCAGAGCTGCACAGGCGCTCTCTACAGCTGTGTTAATGAAGTCTTGTCTCTCGAGAGAGATGAGATAGTCGTCGGTTGGTTGGAGGCCCTGCAGACAGACGGAGAAGAGAAGAAGTCGTGCGAAGTGGTAGTGCAACACAACTCCTTTCTTTGGATAATCGCCAATCTGAGGATCGCATCCTGTTGCATCACGTCAGCTACTGACACATCTTTAGGAGATTGGTTCCCAGCCATACGAGACAACATACCTAGATCGCCTAATCGTGCCTCCCAGGTCTGCTTCCACTGCCCCAACTCGCCATTGTAGCGACGTATCGCATCAAACTCATCATTCGCCACGAGCCGTGACCGATCTAAGCCAAACGTCCTATAAGTTCGGCTAAGGATGATGAATATACTGACCTGACTATGAAGCCGCACATCAGAACCCTTGGCCCCAGGAAGACCAAGGAATCCCTCGTGATTGATCAAAGTCACATCCTCAGCTATCACAGGCGGTCTCCCGTACGCAATGCTAAAGTGATGATCACAAACGTACAGGAGATACCACAGCCTCGCCTTCTCGCAGTGCGAAGTCTCCCCACGTAGAGCCCTGGCACAATGCTGATGAATGTTCAGTTCTGTAGCGATGCGCACAGCAAGCCCGGAAAGTTTCCAGCTTAGGTCTGAGAGCCAGAAGGCACCGATGCAAAGACCCCGGATGTCGTCTAGAGTGTGATATCGCTGGAACATGGCTTGGCTGGCGAGTTCGGCGAATACGACGAGGCAGCGGTCGAAGCTCTGACCATCGTCTTGGGTGTGGAGGGCGGCTACGGCTAAGATGGCTGCGACGAGGAGTGAGGATGACTCCCTGGCTGATGATAGGGTATCATGCACGAGGGCGACACCGCCCCAGAGATAAGCGTTGAGCGTGCCCTGGAATGCAGCAAAGAGATGTTCTGCTTCCGTAAGACTGATTCGTCCCTGAGATATGAAGTCCGGTTGACGATGGCGGTCCAGGGCTGCTCTACCATCGCGACTGGGATCGCTTCTGATATTGCGTAGCTTCGTCGCTCGAAAGAGACTCACCATAGGAGCATCGACAATAGCGCCGTCATCTTTAGAAGCGCTATGGGTGTCAGGTGAGTTCTCTCTCGTCATGGCAGTCAAATGAGGGGTTGGAGCTGAAAGACGGGAGACCGCTGGGGATGTAGTCGCGAGCGCCATTCGTTGCTGAGCCGATTGCATGTTTTCAAGTTTCGCCTTCATGTCCACCATAGATGCACGCATGGACTCCATCTGTTGCTCCATGGCCGTTCTCCAGTCATATTCACCTTCTAACAGATCTTGCAGATTCGGGTTCACGACGCATTCGAGGCCATTCCTGGCGCATCGCATGCACTTGGGGGCCCCTTCGTCTGTAACGCAGCGAATCTTGCGCGTATGACATTGCTGGCCTATGCTGTCGGTTAGATTCACTATTCCAATGACTGTGCCAAGTGGGCGGAAGTCAACTTACAGGCTCGTATCTTCCTCGACACTTTGGATCCACGAATGGCAGAGCCGGAAGCGTCCCCCGGCCCGTACTCATCCGCTTCGAGACCAGCGCGGGCTCTCTTCATGGTCAGTGTCTTCCCCACGGGGAAATTGCAAGTATCTGGGGCGGTACGATGACCGCGGTGCTGGGGCAGTATCAGTATGTATATCGCGGGGCCAGGTGAAGTGAGTTGAGGGCGGCTGGATGACCGCGCTGTATCTGGGGTAGTGAGCGCTACTCTTGGAATGGACCAATGAGTCGTTGGGGGCGCGGACTTCGCACCGCTTTCGCCGCCCGGGGAGAGTGTCTCTAACCTGATCGGGACAGAATTGCTCGCTCATGTAAGTGTAAATGTACTTACGTACTGCAAATGCGGGACGCGATTGTGCTAAGAGGGACGGTATTTGCTGGGAATGGACGCCGAGGGGGAGGTGGCTCGACAATTTATAAGGACGATGCCGTTGCTCATATTGGTGTGAGTCTAGCTATCATCTATACCACATACCACAGCACCGCACAGACAACAACCATGTCGTCTCATTCTTCTATTGGTTTTATTGGCTTTAGCCCAGAAAAGGCTGAAATTGCACAAGCTTTGCAATTAAATCTATACGACACTATGAGAATCTACGACACCTCCTCCAAAAGTGCTGAGTTCATTGAAACCGGGCAAGTACAGCGGTCAGAGTCGGTCCATCATGTTGCCCAGCACAGCCAGATTGTCTGGATTGAGGAGAACGACGCGGAAACTTTGAGCCAGATGCTCCTAGGATCATCATCTGGTCTTATACACTGTATGTTAAGATAAGATCACCTACAAACCACGTCTCGCTGACGAGCTTCAAGCATTGCCCAAGGATGCATCCCTCATCCTCGAATGCCTCGCCCCGCCAGATTACTACCAAGACCTAGCCTCTCGTTTCACCGAAGCTGGTAGACCTGACATCAAAATTCTTGACTGTTCTGTCACCACACCAAGCAGTAAGAACAAGAGCTCCATCTGGATCTCAGGTTCAGCCGCGGCCATCGAAAGCGCATCTTTCCTGTTAACGGCTCATGACAACGTCCATGTCATTTCCGGCGGTCTTGGAGCATCGAACAAATTGCGATTGACAAGCTGTTTATTGGAGGCGACGCATGCTGTCACGGCTGCTGAGGCTACTGGTCTTGCGTCGAAGGCAGGAATTGACGCCAATGAGATATATAGTATCATCATCAACGCCGCAGGTAATTCTTCTGCGTATGAGGAGCTTGTGCCTCATATGTTGAAGGGAGATTCATATTTGAAGCCGTCGGTTGAGTCGCTGTTACACAAAATTGTAAGTTGCTCCACGGTGAAAGGTCCTACTGAGACGCTGTTACTTGTCATAGCTAGAGCTCGCTGACACAGACTTAGAACATTGTCACATCTTCATCCAAGAGTCTCAACTTCCCTTTACCACTGTGCTCGGCGAGTGAGCAAGTCTGCCTGCTCGCCTCCGCTCAAGGATATGGCCTCGAACATGTCTCCAGCCTAGTCAAACTGTTCAGATCGCAGCACCAGAAAGCTACGCCGATTGACGCGACAGGTAGCTACGAGAGCAAACCTCCCACAGATATCACACCACCAAAGACACCGCCGTCTGCAGCAACGATTGGTATGGTTGGCCTAGGGGCAATGGGTCAAGGGATGGCGCAGTCCCTTGTACGCGCCGGCTTCTCCGTGCAAGGCTATGATGTTTGGGCTCCCTCAGTCGAGAAGTTCGCTGCCAGTGGTCCGAGTGGGATGTCCATTGCAGCCTCTTCGCCAGCTGACGCCGCCAAGGGTACAGCTGCGCTGATCCTCATGGTTCAGAACGCTGTGCAAGCATGGGATGTGCTGTTTGGTGCTGGCAAGGCTGCCGAGGAGCTGTCTGATGGAGCGACAGTCATACTCAGCTCAACTGTTCCACCATCTGAGGCACGCCGCATTGGTGAAAAGTTGGAGTCGCTGGGTAGAGGTCTCAGCCTCGTGGATGCACCTGTCAGTGGAGGTGTTGCTCGTGCAGCAAAGGGTGATCTCACGGTACGCAGCGCCCCATGACTCAATACTAAGCGATCAGTACTAACTGAATACAGATGATCTGCTCAGGAACAAGCTCAGCACTAGGATCCGTTCGCGGCATCATTCTAGCCCTGGCCGGCAAAGACTCCAATATCTACAACGTCAAAGGCGGAGTCGGCGCAGCATCTTCAGCCAAGCTCATCAACCAACTTCTAGCAGGAGTCCACATAGCAACAGCAGCAGAGGCACTAGCATTCGCCTCCCGTCTTGGTCTCGACACACGACAAGTATACGATATCTTCAATGAGTCCACCGCCTGGAGCTGGATGTTCCAGAACAGGGCTTCGCAGATGCTCGATGCCGATTGGACTCCCCACTCGGCTTTGGCAATCTTTGTCAAAGATCTTGGTATCGTTCTGAATGAAGCCAAGAGGCTGGCTAGTTATACGCCCATGTCTGCGGTGGCTCATACCCTTTATATCGATGGGGCTGCTCGTGGGTGGGCTAGAGAGTCGGATGCTGGCGTGGTGCGACTCTGGGAGGCTGCTGGGTCAAATGTGAGCAAGAGTGCATCTGCCAAGATATCACCCCCTCCTGCATACGAAGACTCTGTGAAACCATTGCCTGCAAAGGCTACCCTAGCTGCCCTCCCTGCAGAATACGCCACAGACCTGATTCAGTCAACAAAAGCTCGTGTTGACAGCGGTGCCATGCCTGTCCTTGTCGCTCTCGACGATGACCCCACAGGGACTCAGACCTGCAACAACATCGACGTCCTAGCCGTCTGGGATGTCGACACTCTCAAAGAGCAATTTGCAACGGACTGCCGTGGTTTCTTCATCTTGACCAACAGCAGGGCTCTCCCACCTACTGAAGCAAAGCAGCTCATCGTCGAGATCACGATAAACGTGAAAAAGGCCGCTGAGGAAAGTGGCAAGGCATTTGAGATAGTCTTACGCGGCGACTCAACGCTGCGCGGTCATTTACCCGAGGAGCCCGAGGCAGTTGAGGAGGTTCTCGGTAAATCCGATGGTTGGGTCTTTGCACCTTTCTTCCGTCAGGGTGGCAGGTTCACCATTGACGACGTTCATTATGTGAAGGAAGATGAGACGCTGATCCCTGCGGCGCAGACTGCATTCGCAAAGGATGCTACGTTTGGGTATAAGAACTCCAACCTTCGGGAGTATATCCTCGAGAAATGCGGATCGCGGTTCACATCATCATCTTTCACGTCCATCACTTTGGAAGATCTGCGCTGCGGAGGTCCAGCCAAGGTTGAAGAGAAACTCCTGAGCGGAGAGCGCGGTACCGACCGTGTCATCATTGTTAATGCTGTCGCGGATTCGGATATGAACGTCTTCGTTGCTGGCCTCTTGGCTGCCGAGGAGAAGGGATACCGCTTCATCTACCGCACTGCAGCTGCCTTTGTATCGTCTAGACTCGGCATCAGAGAGATTCCGCCTAAAACTTGGGCTGAAGTCTCGCTAAAGGCTGATACTGACGCTCCAAGGACTGGAGGTCTCATTCTCGCTGGATCTTATGTCCCCAAAACGACAGCACAGCTCAAGGCGTTGCGTGAGCGCAGGGGTGCCGATCTTGAGGTGATTGAGTTAGATGTAGCCCAGCTAATCGAGTCTACGGAACAGGAGCAGAAAATGGTAGACCATGCTATCTCCGAGACTACCAGGCTCATCAGCGCTGGCAAAGATGTCTTGGTCATGACTTCGCGAACGTTGATCAAAACCAACGAAGCCATCTCCTCGCTGAAGATTGGTTCCAAAGTAGCCGCTGCACTTGTCGGCCTCCTCGTCAACATTCAGGTGCGGCCACGATATATCATCGCCAAGGGAGGAATCACCTCCTCAGATGCAGCTACCAAGGGTCTTAAGATGAGGAGAGCTCTGATCGTGGGCCAGGCTGCTCCGGGCGTGCCTCTTTGGAGATGTGATGAGGAGACAAGTCGGCATCGGTCTGTGCCTTTTGTGGTCTTCCCTGGTAATGTTGGTAGCGAGACAACTCTAGCTGAGATTGTTGAACAGTGGGCACTTTGAGAGATAGATAGTTGGGTTGGGGTTGGTGAGGAACAGGGCCACAGAATGTCGCTACGGGCAAGAATCTTTGCTGAAGAAGAACTCATGATTTTTATTGTTACATTTAGAGTCGGAAAGTATATTATGTTAAGTAATGAGTTTCCTCAAGTAACAAAGCCGTTTGAAAAACTGCCTGGATTCAGTGCATCCTGGCTCGCTCGCTCGTCACTAGGGAATCTTAAAAAGGTACATACTAGTTAGAGTCATGAGTTTTCCGACATGCGAGC
Organism: Fusarium udum; assembly: GCA_013186905.1. Classification (NCBI taxonomy): domain Eukaryota; kingdom Fungi; phylum Ascomycota; class Sordariomycetes; order Hypocreales; family Nectriaceae; genus Fusarium; species Fusarium udum. Next base: position 25,560 of record JAAQPG010000021.1, read on the forward strand.
CTGGCCAGTAAAACCTTGAAAACATCCTTGGTCATGGATCACACGTGCCATTAACTACAATAAGCAGATCATTCTTCCCATATCATAAACTGACATCAAATTCTGGTGAGCATTCCCGCGACCGTCAACCTATTCCCGGTTATTCATAATATCTCAAACAACCATTATCCAATCCCTCCTCAGGCCTTTATCCAAACTAACCCTGCCACTTAACACGCTTATCTCTAAACAAAGTAACCATAGCAATAGGCAACAACTCCCTATTCACAATATTCAACCTCCCAAACCTCTCAACAATCTCATGTCCATAGAACGTAGCAACCCACGTCCAATACGCATCCATGTTATTCCACCATCCAGTGATACCCTGCAGATTCGACTCCCCGCGCAACTGCTCCATCGCAGCTGATATCTTTCCCTCGTCGGTTTCAACCTTGCACTCAGTAGGTCTCTTCATGAGCGTGCGGAAGATGCGGTGCAGTCTGTTGGTAGCTGTGAAGTGCTCAAAGAAGAAAGCTTCGCGGTAGCGGATGAATTCTTCAAAGGGCATGAAGGTGTCTTTCTCGTGTTCGGTTGCTGGTTCCCAGTCTGGTTCATCTAGAGCGTACCGTTCGTGGCGAGTTTTGCCGCTCAGGAACTTTTGCTTGTAACCTTCGTATGCGTGACGCTCATCTTCGTGGAAGTCGATCATGGGCTGAGATGGGTTCTTGAAGACTTCATCATGAATCTGCATGAGAGAAATGAACGGGGACTGAAGGTCAAGACCGCCAAGTTCCATAGGGAAGTACAGGTAGCCATCGGGAATATTCTTGATGCCGAATCTCTGACTGATTTCTTGTTTCAAGAATTCAACCACGTTCGTAACTTGCCCATCGGAGAGTTTTGTGAAGACCTGCTCTTCAATCTTCTTGTGAGTTGAAAGCATGTTGTTGACGTGTTCACGACCAAAGCAGTTAGCTGCTTTACCAAAGTTGGAGGTAAAGAAGGTCGCAGCATATGTATTCCAGGCTTGGATGAAGCCAAGAATACTCTTGCGCTTGTCAAGTAGCTGTTTGTGAAGTTCGTTGATATGAGAATCCACCATTTTCTGATCAATCTCGAATCGGCCCGTCTTGGGTGACAAGCGAAGGAATCCCCAACGAATCTCACCTTCTGGCAGTGAATCGTCGATGGGAAGGGCCACATTGCTATCCTTGGAGATGCGAACCGTGCCTGTCTTCGTAGGGTTGACACTGACACCAGTAACGATGGTGAACTCATCAACAGTGTCCCAGGCCTTCACAGCGACCTTGTGGTCAGGCGACCAGAACCAAAAGTTGTCATGCATTCTCCAAAGATTGTTCGAGGTAGCCTGGTTGACAGCAAAGTCAAGGCAAAACAGAGTCGTCTCGCCAAATACATCGCTCAAAACATGGGCTGCTGGAGTACCACGACGTCTCTTGCGCGCAGACGAGTCGTCATCGTCGACGAACTTGAGAGGTGCCTCAAGGAACTTCTTGAAGAACCCAAGCCACGTATCCGAGACACCAAGGAACTTGAGGATCGTGAAGACAGTGTCATGAGGGAGCTTGGGGTTCCAGTCATCAAAGACGGAGTGGAATGCTGTCATCTCGCCGTAAAGATGAGTGTTGATGGTGATCTCTGTAGACAACAAATGAAGCAAGGTCTGCTTGAGTGCCATTGGGCTGCGAGACTTGTCGTCTTCCTCATCGTCGTCGTCCTCTTCCTCCTCATCAGAGTAGTCAACCTCAGCAGCAAAGTTGTTCGTGTTCATGACCCTGCGATGTCTCATCGCACCGCCCTGTCCCACGCCCACTTTTCGGCATGCTTTGCTAGCAAGCTGTCTACGAGGTGCCTGCATAGCCTGGGCTACAACTTTACGTTTCTTGGTGTCGGCGGCGAAACGTTCGTACTCGGCCTCCTCTTCACCGTCGGCAGTGCCTGTGATTTCGCCCACATGGTCCATAAGCTGTGCCATGAAATATCTTTGTTCATTGACCTTGACACGTTCACGCTGTAGGCACGGTGAGTCTGAAAGTGGACCGAGGTAGTAGCCAAGTCGTCGCCGGTCATCTCGAGGGATCTCTTGCCTCTCCGATTTCCAGGCTACAGAATCACGGAACCTTTTGAAAGCTGTCTTGAAGAAAACACTCCATTTAACACCAATATACTGGAGGAAGATGGCTTGGAGTAAGTCTTCATGCATATGGATGTTGAAGACTCCGCTGATCTTCTTCTCCATCGAGACGGGGACAGGAGTCTCGGAGTTCCAAGTCCATGATTCGAGAGCATTGATGCGCATGTTGAGGACGTCTGCAATCTCTTTCAAGATCATATCATTACTCTCAAAGTCCTTGAGCACTTCTCGTTTCTCATTGGAGAGGAGATCTGAGGAGTGAAGACCGGGAATGATCCATTTGAGGGAGCCAACAGTGAACTGATTGGGTGTTGAGATGGATGCTTCATGATCAGAGACGCATCGCCGAAGGACCTTAAGACTATTAGCCATGGCCTTCTTGTCCTTATTATTGGAGCCGAAAAGATGTTCGAGGTAACTGTTGAGGGCCTTGGTATCGATGTCGGCGGCTTGGAAGACGGTGTCCTCCCAGTCAATCCTGGATTGAAGTTTGGCTTGGTCGCCAATATCCTCGAACGCCTCGCCCATCTCGACATCTGCCTCTGGATCCTTCTCCTTGTCGCCAGACAGCCATTCGGTCACGAGCTCACCATAGAGCCAGGCATACTGATACTGAAGGGCCTGCATATCGAGCTGACGAGTGAGTGATTCCTCCCATGCAGCCAACATCTTCTGCGACACGGAAGGATCAGTCTTGGCCTGGCCAAGGAAGCGGTCGAGGTTCTTGAGGTCAATCTCAAGGCGCTTGTGACTGCTGAAACCTAAGATGACTTTGTTCTCCTTGGTAAGCTTGATAGAGAAGCTCTTCTTGACACCATCGCTCAAGATGACAAGACGCTTGACTGCATCCTTCTCTGCTTCGACGGAAGAAAGAATCGCCGCCTTGGCTTCTTCAAAGCGAGAGCGTCTCTTGGACAGCTCCTGGAGTTTGGTGTTGGTGATCTCTTGAAGAGTCTCAGAGAAGACACTACCGGAGGAAGCCATGGTGTAAGTGGGTTGAGGCTTAGGGGTAGTAGTCTTCTGTATGTGTGTTGAAGGTCTTTTTGTTTGCTTGATTCTGGCCATTAGTGATGAAAGACCAGATTTGGAGGATAACGTGATGATGAAATGGATGTAAAAGAAAGGAGGGGAAGGGGTCGAAGGAGGAGGGCAGTGTGTGGTATATATACCAGGTAGGAGGAGGATTTGGTGTCCTCAGGCCACAAGTTGCAGGGAGCTGTGCCGTCTCGGCCGTGTAAGCCAATAGCTTCGGTGAATGATCTGATGGCAATAAGAGCTCATACAATACGGAACAGAACCAAAAAGTCAGATGCGTCTTACTGGGTCAAGTAATAATCCATTAATTCGTTGTCGCACGTATATCACCTGACAACAGCATGAGTTGTAAGTTGTTGATGAGATGAAGTGAGGTCAAAGATGAAGTGAAGCCAAGGAGAAGCTAAGATGTGCTGACTGTCCCCGTCGACAGAAATGATTCGTTAGATTTCAGAGCATAGTGGGTCACCCTTAGGCTACAGCCTCTCGTGTTTCATCATTTTCAACTTCATAACTTAAACCCTCGTATAAGTCACTAACTAATGGAAAGGAGTATTGGCAGATATCTCGCTATAAGCTGTATCAACCAATACCCACGCGGACATCTTCGAGATGGCGACGAAGAAGGGATGTTGTCTTCTTCTCTACTATCCCAACCGACCTGGAGCAAGGACCAGAACAAGACCGTGAAGCATCATATTGTGCAGAGGATTTGCAACCGCCACTCTGAGTCAATTTATCGCTCTATTATATTGTCCTTCGCCATTCCGTACATCCCAAAAGCCTCGCATTCTATACACAAGAAACCACTATCGTTCATTCGATCATCTCTAGCTTGTCCATAAGTTCCTTAAAAGCCATCCTGCGGCTCTCCTCATCATCCCTTCTTACTTCATACACTCTAGCACGGACTTCTTGCTTCTTCTCTTCCTCAATCCAGAGAGTAATCCCCAGGTCTTTCAAGGCCTCAGGGTCAGGGTTCCATGTAGACGCCAAAGTCTGCTCAAAGTTCCCCAACATCGATGGCAAAACGTGGTCCCAGAATTCCAAAGCACGTTGAGAATATTCCCTACTTTCGCGAAAGAGATACATGTCGTTAATTTTTCTCGTTCGCAATCTGTGGTGTCGGCATCTCTGAGCATGAATCTTCTGAAATCGATAATCACGCTATCGATAAAGGCTTCTTTGTCACCATCATCCGTCGCGGTATAGACTCGAATCTCGATCGTTTAGTGGTTCATCTGAGAAATCTGGCCTGGCGGAACATGTGTGTACCATATCGAGATTGGCGAAGACCGCTTGCCTCAAAACAGCAGTATGTTGATACATTGTCAATATTCCCCCAAAGTCTTCCACAAATGATCGTAGCTCGTCAGTGTCTGATGAATAGCTTCCCAAAAGACACCGTATACCATGGGTAAAAGGCGTGTAACCTTCAGGTGAACACTGACAATTACAGATATCTGTGTATTCAATGGCCAAAGGGTCGCGGGTAAGGTATTTCTTCAGGTTCTTCCTGTTGTTGATGATGATCTCGGCTAGAATAAAGCTAGATCGTTCTAATCTGCTGTTCTCACAAATCAAAGTCCAGAAGTTTGGGCAGTGACTATAAAGCCACATCGCATATTGCGGCGATGTACAGTGCAAGACCTGCGGTATGTCTGGACCAAACGCATCAAAGACCTGCTGGCTTAATGATTGGTGTGTCCAGGCGTCATCGATATCGCTGAAGCCCATATGCCAAAATATGGATGCATCTCCAGGACATGTGATATCTAACCATACAGGTCTGGATATGGACTTCTTAGCCCCCTTGCAACCGATTTCTGCTAGCGGTTCATTTGGTAAGGCTGTCAGTACGGCAGTGGCTTGGCTTTGGGAAAGGTATCCAAGCCCATTAGATCGAACGTAGAATTGGGTTGCTGACGAACGCAAGTTTTCTGTCCGCCGTAATGTTCTTGGTGCTAACCCTTCGAACTCTTGCTGAATCATTTGTAGTTTTCTTGCAAGCAAAAGTTTGCAATGTGTTGAGGCACCAATGAACAAGTTGAAGGATACAACCATGCCAAAGATGTTGCGCTTCGAAAAATCATAGTATGGCCTGATAGGGCATTTCGCTTCCAACAGGATCTTGACTGCCTCAGTGCAAGGGCAAACAGACCCGTCAGTAGTTCCATGATTATCACAGATGTTTTTGCTTATCTGAATCGACCTACCCAGAGGACTAATCATGCCCGATGCTATTCGACATGGCTGAAGGAGCTGTTCTGGCGTTGCTCGTTTTACCAACAGTCGCAAAATTTCCGGTTTCTCTATAGCCACAAAACAAGGGGATTCGCCATAAAAGCTGATTTATCCGATGGAGTCTGGGCTCCTATTGATTAGATCTTCAACTTCCTTCACGTCGTTGCGTAGAATCGCAAGGGTTAATGGCCCATACAATGCTATTTGCGTTTGTCGTTAGCAAACATCACGGTACAAGTTATGATCACATCATACCTTCGGCGATTCTACGACTCACACCATCGTACTTAGCGATGTCAATACGGCCAAAACTGCCGAATCTCAGTTCTGGCCGCCTGGGAGCTGGTATCTCCACGTCGTCGACACACAGGTGGGCAAGTATCGAGGATGGAAGCACAAACTCGTCGGCGGCTATATGTAGGGCGAGGCTATAGCTTCTTTCAGTATCACAATTTTAGTAGTTCAAGGCCAACATACCGACCGTCTGACCCTACGGCCGACACTGGGGTACCTGCTGCGATAAGAAAATCGAACAAGAGCTTTAAACCCGGATGTGCACGCTGCTGCTGGGTTAGGATTCGGAAGTCACCAGAGTGCATCTATTCTTGTTAGTTATTACTCATATTAACGCCACGGATTGAGAACTAACGGTTAAAGTCAAGTGATGAAGTAAGGAATAGCCTCGCGAGTTGACATCGGTTGGCCTAGCCTTGCCGGAGCGGCAGATCACTTGAAGTTTCCGGGTAATCGACTCGAATAAGAGTCCCGGATAACTTTCTATTGCCCAACGGGCTCCAAGACGACTTTCAACCAGCAGATTGACAACTCTAAAAGCCGGTGAAGTCATTTCATCGACCATAGCAAAGTAATTGATAGAGGGACTAATGCTGAATCCGCCTGCCCCAATTGTCGTACGTACTGTTAACTCGATGGCTCTTCCTATCAGCCTAGTGAGTCCAGTGAACCTCACGGTCCTTTCTCGAGATGAATCACTAGCATTAGTGTAGAAATCGCAGTCTTTAAAGTGAGGACAATGGGAAACAACTTCATCTTTGAAAGACAACGGTCCCATCAGAAATTCCTTGCGTGTGCGAAGCCGCCTTGACTTGCAAGAGCAGGCCGAAGCAGAGGACGCAAGTTCGCATAATGCACTTGGCTTGGAGGCAAGTCTATAAACAGCTTGTGCAGGATTTTGATGATCTATACTGAGTCTGGACAAGAGGTCGACAGTTTGAGCGTTGCGTTGAAGCGCTGCAGACTCTGCTTGTTGGAATGACACACGAATCTCATCCATCTGTGCCTTGAATTGCGCTTGAATCATCAAGTTTATCTCAGGGGCCAACTCATCAAGAGTAATTTGTATCGAAGGGAGTTGTGACTGGATGGTAGAAACGGGATGACTGAGGTGAGATACTGCAGTAGAAAGTGTCGAGACCTCAAGCGCTGTGTTCTTCGCGGCTGTAGCATTGAGAATCATTGCATTCGAAGTCGCAGCCTGCATCTCTCTGGGAACTATTAATTAAAATGTTAGAGACTTTGGGCCTAACTTACAGTTGCAAGCCTTGGATAGCCAGATTAAGTGGTGTGCAAATACCGTCCAAAGCATTCTCCAACTGTGAGAGCTGGGCTTGTCGCAGCGGGTACGAGAGCCTACGATAGCTGCCCTTGACTCTCTCTTTGACCGCGGGGTCAGGCGTGGTGGTAGCTGAGATCTTCTGCCCAAAAGCCTTCAGTTCCTTCAAGCTGTTCTCGCAATTGGCCAAACATCGTAGAGCTTGAGTCGCAGCCTTTGAAGTGGAAGGATCCAGTTGCCCGCTTTTCAGACACCGATCCAGTAAGCGGAAACTGCCTTCTAGAGACTCTGCTAGACGTTTGAGTCGAACAAGAGCATTATCGTGATCTTTGAGCCCGCCCAGGTAGCTCACAAGACCGGAACATGTCTTGAGGCCGAGGGGGATGATTGCAAGCGCTAACTCAGCCATGGTATTCTCCCAACTTGTACTGAGAGCGTGTTTTGATGGAGGGCAATATTAGATGGGAGAGATAAGCAGAGGCGAATACAGCATGCTGGGCTAAATGCAGTAGTAAGAAGACCGCCAATGATAACTCACTGCGTCCAGCACCTGCTGCAGAACATTCACAATCACGAACGTCGTCAGAGGCTGAAAATCGCAGTTCTATTGGCTACTTAGTTCCTGCGGCTGAGACAAGGCAGAACAGTGCGATAGTGAAGTGCCTTGGCTGCAATATCGCTGCAGCCGATCGTCACTTTCGTTTAATCACGCACCCGGTGCATGGACTCTCTGGCCTCCAGAAACCTTTATTATCATTCTGTTGGGCACAGCTCACGCAATGCGTTTCTTTCTGTTGCACGCACAACCAACATGTTGTTGGTCCTTGAGTGGCTCTACGCCAAAGCACAGGTCATGTTTCAAGTAAAATAGCGCTCAAATCACTTATTTCAGGCCACCGACCACTAAACCCAACCTCTGCTGGCCTCCCTCGTTCTTCTTAATTTCATTGCCCACCTGAATCATCACAATGAGAATTTCCGAGGGTTCTCCGTATCCTCCAAGCGAATCTGACGTTTCCGAGATCGCACGCGATCTTGAGAAAGAAGATGCCATCGAAAAACTGTCACTTCTTCCTAATTCTCCCTCTCGTCCTCGATATCTGACTCCATCTGGCTTTCGAGATGTTGCAGAAGAGCCTGGACTGCATAAGTCGAAGCCGACTTTCCAGCATTGCGCGTACTATAAGCTACCGCCCGATATCAGACGATTTATTTTGATACTTGCTTTCGGTAATCGTCGTCTCCATATGGATTTCTCTTACGGTTATCCCGATATGCCTTCAGATCTCATTCAGCCGTTGGATAAGAACCATTGTGGCATCGTCATGGAGAACATGTATGGCGACAAACTACGAGTCGTCGATGATACGATGCCAAAGTCGTGGATTTGGTGGGGATCTGTTTGCCATCGACTCCCACCAGATCATGATGTATCGCAAACAGGTCCAATGACCCATGGAGGTCCCGATGGTCCTTGGGCTGATACCTGTCGCGTCGGTGAAGCTCGTCACTGCGACTCATGGCCAGGCTCATTCCCCGCAAAGTGTCGCATCAGTACAATGGGATGGCTCCTGTCCTGTCGTCAGAAGTAAGTCAACCAGTCTTGATCCTCGATATGAATCACCCCAATAACAAGACTATAGCTATGCCGAAGCTATCGACATACTTTACTCTAAAAACACCGTCATCATGGCCAACGAAGCAATGATAACACATCTTCCTCAACTCCTGTTACCGCAGCGACTCGCATCCATTACCTCGCTTGAGATCAGTTGGAACTTGAAGTCTCGATACGAAAGCGGGTTTTCGAATGTCATTGATGAGGCCGATTTGAAGAACCTATGTGCAATAATATCCACCCAGTTCCCGCAGCTAAGTCATCTTTATTTGTCTCTCGAGCGCTCAAGGCATCGTGGGTCATGCTGGGGCTCTGATGCTTGGCCAACTATCAGCCTTCATCTGGACAATCTTGCGCGAATGATGCCGTCTCTGACGGAACAGGCCATTTCACTGCCTGATGTCCCATTCGATTCTATCTTGTACGACGCAGAAAAAACTGATTTCGGGCCGTGTTCAGAAATATGCCATTCTTATAATCAGATCTGGCGATTACTGACGGCGAAATGGATGTCATTCGCCTTCCACATGTCGATATTTATCCTAGAGCACCGTATCATATAGATCCTTCAACCTCCAAGGGCAAGGGCTATTGGATACTCAATGGAAGCAACTGGCCAGAAAAGGAGAAAGACATCATCGGGCCTCCACCAGTGGGACTCATGGGAGAAGTCATGGGCCTCGGACCTCATGATTTCGATGACTTTGAGTATGCTTACCCTTTAGAAGATATGTGATGGTCCAGATCGCATTCTCAAGTGTATTTGAGCAGAGATAGAGCGACTTCAAATGTGAAATTCAGTACAATGTACATGCGCGATGAATATTTTGCCCCCTAACCCTCATCTTGGTTAGTACCGAAAGTCCAGGCAGCAAAATAAAACAGGCATCAGCAAAAGCGACAATCCTCTAGGCAGCGGACTGATGTCATGTATAAAGGACGCCGGAATCACTCTGACTGCGGAATCACTCTGACTGCGGAATCACTCTGACTGCTACAGACCATTAAACTTCCCTAATGTCGGCCTTATACTCTACATGATGACCGTGACCGAAGTTGGCTGCATGGACGTCAAGCCTAACCTGAGCATTATGGACCATACCACTCCAGAGGGCAAAATTTTGAATGACGCATGGAACACTGTCATCAGCAAGCCTGGTGGCCCTCAAAGAGTTTACTGGGGCTTAGAGTCAGTTGATCCCTCGAAGGTCTGGTGCTTCTTTGACTTTGACTCCGTTGAGCAACATCGTCGATTTGCTGAGGAGTGAGTTCTACGCATGAATCTAGAGTAAAGAGACTGACTGCTATAGATACGGCGCGGATGCAGTCAAGGACATTCCCAAGATCTGCACGTATGGAGAGTTTTCGAAGCATATCGAGATGGTTCCGTCCTCGGATGTTCTTGAGTCACCTCTCACAGAGATTATACTTGCGTATTTCGCCCAAGACATCTCAGACGAGAAGAAAGAAACTCTATCGTCCAAGATTCAAGAGATTCTCATACAAGCTTTTCCTGATGGTGCTAAAGTAGCTCATGCATGGGGCGTAGAGAATGACTTTCCAGCAAGAAGTCAAGATGGAGTACTGAGATCAGTTCTTATGGGTTTTGTTGGATTTTCTCATTCTGAAACTTGGGGAGATTATCGTCAGACAGATGGTTGGAAAGAAGCACTCTCAAGTATTGAAGGGCTGGGGGGCTGTACTAGTATCTATAGCTTTGCGATAAAATGCCAGCATCTGAAGAGGGTTTGAGGAGTTCAGACTTATGAGACGGGACTTGCGTATATAGGTAGCCAATCGTATTGATTAAAATATCTAGAAGTTATTACATGTCCTCAGGCTCCCTCATTACAAACTCGCCATCCTTCGAAGAAATAATGAGTCTTCCAAGAAGTCATATTTCGGAGAATCGCCCATTTTTTTCTTGATGCTCGATAGCGCAACCCAAGAGTCATAACTCAATCAGTTCCAACCGAGGTTTTCTTTCAGACTACAGACATATCCACTTCTGTCTGTCTTATCTCCTCTCCATTCCCGTCCGTGTTCCATCAACAGCGGCTAGCGGATCCAAAATCCACCCACAATCCCATACCCAAAACGGTATCATTTGTATTACGCTGTTTGTTTATATCGAGGGATAGAGGGCCCGTCAACATCTTGTGCCGGCAGAGATTTTCAAGACGGAGTACATAAGTCGATTGGTCGTTGCACTCCTCGTGTCCTATGGATCATTCAGTCTGGTTCTCTTCTACGCTAGCTTCCACTAAGTCCTACAGGCTACCCCGTCCACCGAATACCAATCCCAGCTAACATCCATGTTTCTTAGCATCGAATCAGTCCTATATACTGGATACTTACTGACCACCTCTTGGTTCATTCCTCTCGCAGCTGGAGGTTTCATCCTTACCGTCATCGGTGGCTTTTCTCTTCATATCCTCAATGGACGACGACTCCTAATCATTTTCTGTCTTAATTTCCTCGGCTCATCGATTCTATTTTCTATAGTCCCCAACGGCAGAATGTCAAACTCATTCCTCTCCTGGGCATTGATCTTCCTCGCCATGATCCTCGCAATAATTGGGTTAGACATCACTTTCAATATCACCAACTTCATCATCACAACATCCCTACCTAGTCATCTTCAGGCAGTAGCGGGTGCGTTGATTACCAGCCTACTCTAACTAGGCATGGCATTTTGGCTGGGTGTTGTTGAGGTGGCAACATCGGCACAACAGGAGGTCAAGAGTACCGAGAATCTTGATGCACCAACTCAATGTCAGGATGGATTTTGGACTGGTACTGGACTGGCTTTGATTTTCGTGACGGTTAAAATGCTATCGGCTGAGGCTGATTTGGCCGCGGACGAAAAAGCATAAAGAGAATGGAAGAGGGATGTAAGACAGAACATGGACTAATGGGCATAAGGTTTGGCTTCTGGGCATTTATGACTGAATCAGGAGCTATGAAAGTTGTTTATGGATGTTAAGTGGATTAGAATACACTAGAGTAATAATTATATACATTTTCGATTTTTTATTGCACTCTCCTAACGAGATAGTCAAGTCAAGGACTTATATGTCTTGTGAGCACAGAGCAGAGCTGGAGACTTGGACAAATTTCTCTGTACTAAACGATCACAGACTCGGAGGTGCGTCCTTCAATAATCGCAGGTTCTTCTAATCTCTCAAGCTTGAGCATAATCTCAGATCTCCGATCTAGTAACATCATGAAAATGAGCAGAATGTGTCCCCCAGCTCTGAGTTCACTAACATGAATGCATCTAAGCGTTTGTCGATGGTCCATCTTGCGCCGCATCAGTACATGATTAAATCAACTTCAGTAAAGCTCTAGACCAGTCTTCCGCAGTCTCGCATGATGTCCGTCCGTAGATAAGTCGGTCCTAACAGGGTTACATCTAAAGTTCTTTATCCTTAAGTTTAATTACAACTGTGAAACCCACGACAGGGTCATCCCCAGCCGCACGCGCATCCAGACTGCCCAACGCCCCAAAATCACCAGCCCTTCAGCAAAGCCCTGATCCTTGAATTTAATAGTAAAAGGAAATGTCACCGCTTCTCAAACAGTCGATACGGCTCGTCGCCCCCTTGAAATTTAACGTTGGGGTTTGCGGGGGAATTGCCTTTCGTCCCAAGCGTCGATGGGGGCGGGGTGATCTACCGCTAATAATGGGGAAATACAGCTCCACGGGAACTCTGAGCCGCGGATAATTTGCACTCCACGAATGAGAGCCGTCCGCTGGGAACAAGCTTATTCAGAGGGCCAGTGTAAACGACACTTTGTTAGCGAATACAACACTCGCAATCTGGGGTTCGTTAACTTGTTTGACATGAGACGAGGACCATTAAACCAAAGTAGCTATGCAGTTTAGACCCGCTTGAGATTGGATGCTGGGGGTCATGTATTCGGGCGTACCTCCGAAATGATCATCCACTCTCTGTATATAAAACCTCTAAACATCCCTATGTTTCCTTTCTTCTGATCCTCAAGCCAACTCATCTTCTGCACCGTCAGTCCTTTTTCACAATGAAGGTCTCGAGCTTCTTCTCAACCCTCTCCCTCTTCGCAGGCGTTCTCGCCGAGGCCATCGAGCTCCCAGCCGGTGTCCCTCGCAGCATTGAAGAGTTCCGCGCCAAGCATCCCTATGAACTTCCCGTCAAGAGAAGTCATCGCAAGGTCTATACTATCAGACATAGTAAGAACGACCACGATGATGTATCTTCAGAGTTCTACAAGGGCTTGAAGAAGGCGAACAAGGGAGGTACGCTGTATCTTCCCAAGGGTCAGACTTTTGTCATTGGAAAGCCCCTTGATCTTACCTTTTTGAATGATATTCATGTTCATCTTGAGGGTGAGATTAAGTTTACCAATGACACGGAGTATTGGCAGAAGAATGCTTACAGGCATCCTTTCCAGGTATGTTTGAAACTTCATGATGACTGAGTTGAGACTAATGGTTGTAGAACTCGATCATGTTCTGGAAGTGGGGTGGCAAGAACATCAAGCTTTACGGAAAGGGTGTTCTGAACGGTAACGGTCAACGATGGTGGAACGGTATGTCTCTTACTCAACACTTTTCATATTTGATGCTAACAATATGCAGAGTTTGCCGGCAAGGAGATTCTTGACACTACCAACGCCTATCTCCGACCTATTCTGTTCTATGCCCAGAACGCCACCAACCTGGACATCCAGGGTGTTCACTTCAAGGACTCTCCTTGCTGGACCAACTTTGTCGTCACCTGTAAGTAACTCTAACCAAGTCCTGATGATCATGTACTAATACCTTACAGCCAAGGACATCTCCTTCAAGGACGTCATTTGCACTGCTCGTTCCACCAACGCCACTGCTCTTCCCAAGAACACTGACTTCTTTGACTCCCTGAACGTCGAGAACCTCAATGTTGAGCGTGCCTGGGTTGATATTGGTGACGATTGCTTCTCCCCCAAGAGCAACGCCACCAACGTCCACGTCGACACCATGTACTGCAACGGTAAGCTCACTTCACTCCTCGCATCCCATACCCTTTACTAACATCATCAGGCACCCACGGTCAGTCCATTGGTTCTCTTGGCCAGTACAAGGGCGAGATGTCCTTCGTCAAAGACGTCGTCATCGAGAATGTCTGGATGCTCAACGGCCAGCACGGCGCCCGTCTCAAGACCTGGGCTGGCCCCGACATCGGCTACGGCTTCATCGACAACGTGACCTTCCGCAACTTCTGGGGCGGCAACAACGAGTACACCGCCTTCATCGACTCGTGCTACTTTAACATCAACGCTACTACCTGCGCCCAGTACCCGTCTCGCATGAACATCACCAACGTTCTCTTCGACAACTTTACCGGCTACAGCTCCGGCAAGTACGGTAACGCTGTAGCCAGGTTGACTTGCTCGACTAGCAAGGATGCTGTCTGTGAGAACATCAAGTTCAAGGACTTCAACATCAAGACTCCTTGTGGTGGAGACCCTGTGTTCTTGTGTGATGGTGTTAAAGATATTGGTGTGGATTGTGTTAGTGCTACTAGTGCAGCGGGCAAGGCTGCTTTGGCGAACAAGTGTGTGGCGCCTCAGGCTTCTGCGAGCCCTTTCAAGGTTAGAAAGTTCAACGGTTAAGCGTTGAGGGTGTTTGGGGTAATTAGTGTTGTACGATGAATGAGATAAATGGCTTTTGGCCATTTCATTGACCTTCACTTTGAAACTATGATTACCAACTGAGATTTCTTCAGTAACCAAGCCTTAGAGAGAGCCATAGGCATTCTCTGAGAGTAGTAAAGAATCAAAACTAGTAAAGGTTGAAGGAGTTGGATCCAGACCCGATCGAGGTTGTCGTTGCGAGTTGATAGGTTGAACGAGTTGATTGTAAGAACAGCCTTTAGATATCGGAGACACAGGGACACAGTTCATTACTGAATTGCCCAATATAACAAAGTTAGCCGAAGTTTATTTGATCACGTGAAAAAAAAACAGAGATTGTTTTGCATGGTACCCAGCCGGTGGGAAATATCGCTAAATGAAACCATGTGATTATTTGAGACTTCAGGTTTCATACGGCAAAAACCTAAGGTGCTTGAACAACAGTGAAAGACTATTAAGAAGCTTAACTTACAGTCGCTCAGTGAAAAATGCAAATTCGAATACCAGGAAACCTTTCACTGCATTGACTAGTCTTCAACTCAGTTCAGTGACCTTTGCTACCATCATTGTTCACGGCGCGACAGGATGAGCAGGTGATCCAGGGTAGCTCAGTAGTCTCGCGTCTGATTACAATGAGGATGCTGATTGGGTTGCGATAAGAACTGCCGGCAAGTGGGGCCTTCCAACGCTCCCCGCGTACCGAGCGTGCTTGCCCAGTGCGGTTGCTGGGCTGTCACTTTCCAATTAACGCGTGAGGACGCGTGCACCCTGTAAATTACCTGACGCGACTACCAGTTCAATCTAAGAAGGACATGGCCCTCCCAATCTGAAGCTTCCCATCCACCATCCTCAACTTCATTCAATCACCTACTCATTCTTTTTCGTCCAGACTTTTCTTGTTTTGTCAATTGTTACTGATTGTTTGCCTAAAGACACATACTCGTCATCGAATACTGTCCATTGTCTCTTTGACCTGATTCACGCCTGTCGAGTGACCTGCCTAGCACATTTAATCGCTGCGCACTGCTGAGGCCATTTACCATCATGACGAGCCAGCGATCAACTGCGGCCCGAACGCCCGCTAAAGCGACAAAACCGGCTGCCACTACTTCTTCAGCCAAGCAGCGTTCAATCGTTTCCTTCTTCCAAAAAGCGCCGCCCTCTTCCCCCGCCGCTCCCGCATCATCGCCTCTTGCAAAAGCCTCTCCCACGACCAAGCAATCTTCGTGCTTGAAAGAAACAACGAAGGCAAATTCTTTGCCAAAGACAACTCCGCTCTCAAAGTCCAAGCCCAAGCCAACTGTCGCCATCAAGCAAACAACCCCCGTGCCCGATAGTGACGCTATTGAGCCCCCGAGCTCGCAGGAGAATCTCGATTCGACCATGAAGGTAATGAATGCCCCGAGAATGCGCAGCGATACAAGCTGACACGGACCGACAGAAGCCCTCCAAGAAGATGGATCACGACGCCCTCCCCAGCAGTCCGACTCGAAAGGTGAGAAACTCGCAATGCAAGATACTAGCCAGATCAGCCACTGATGCTCCCGAAGGTCAAAAAGGTTGTTAGTTACGCCGAATCCTCAGAGGAAGACGAGCCCTTCCAGTTTGGCGGGCCCGCGAGCTCGCGCCGAAGAACGAGAGTACGACAGGTTGTTAGGGATGAGGACGATTACGAAGAACAAGAGGAAGAAGAGGAGGAGCAAAATGATAGTGGTACGTCTCCCCGTGTCTGATTCACTGCTCAACTCTAACGATAGTAGATACTATGGATGACTTTATCGCATCAGACTCAGACGAAGATACCTCTCGTTCCAAGAAGCGAAAGCGACCCTCAAAGCCCGTTGCTCCCCGAAAACGATCCAACAAGTCGTCGCCCATACCTGAACCTGAAATAGATATCAAGGATAGCATCCTTGAAGAGGATGAGCTGATGGATGATGTGGGAGGCGCTACGGCCTCACAATGGAGCTATGATGCTGCCTCTACCGATAAGCAACCAGTCGTCAGGCCCGCTGAAAGAGTGGCCATAAGGGACCCCAAGTATAAGGAGAAGGCATACACCAAAGACCCCGATCAAAGGTATCCTTGGCTTGCCAATATTATGGATAAAGACAAGCGAAAGCCCGACCATCCCGAGTACGACAAGCGAACAATTTACATTCCCCCTGCTGCTTGGCACAAGTTCTCTCCATTCGAGACCCAATACTGGAAGATCAAGCAGAATCTTTGGGATACGATTGTCTTCTTCAAGAAGGGCAAGTTTTATGAACTATACGAGAACGATGCCACCGTGGGACATCAGGAGTTCGACTTCAAGATGACAGACCGGGTCAACATGCGCATGGTCGGAGTGCCCGAAAGCTCACTTGACCATTGGGTGAACCAGTTTATTGCCAAGCAATACAAGGTTGCTCGTGTCGATCAGATGGAGACAAACTTGGGTAAAGAGATGCGTGAGCGACAGGATAAGAGCAAGAAGGCCGACAAGGTTATCACCCGTGAGCTTGCTTGCATCCTTACAGCCGGAACACTTGTCGATGGTAGCATGTTGCAAGATGACATGGCCTCCTACTGTGTCGCTATTAAGGAATCTGTGGTTGACGGCCTCCCTGCTTTTGGTATCGCCTTTGCCGACACGGCTACTGGACGCTTCTACCTTTCTACCTTTGTGGATGATGTGGATTTGACCAAGTTTGAGACCCTCATCGCTCAAACTGGCCCACGAGAGCTACTTCTTGAGAAGTCTCGGCTGTCTACCAAGGCCCTGCGTATCCTCAAGAACAATACTAGCCCAACAACTATCTGGACACATCTCAAGCCAGGTGATGAGTTCTGGGAGGCGGATAAGACCCGTCGCGAACTCGACTGTGGAGGTTACTTCAAGAGAGAAGATGCTGATGAAGAGGCATGGCCTGAGATTCTCCATTCATTACGGGATGATGACTTGGCTATGTCAGCAACTGGAGCATTGATCTCATACTTGCGCTTCCTCAAGCTTGAGAGACCTTTGCTGTCACAGGGCAATTTCGAGCTCTACAACCCTATTCAAAAGAATGGGACACTGATCCTGGATGGTCAGACGCTCATCAACCTCGAAATCTTCTCCAACTCGGTCAATGGCGGTTCCGAGGGTACGTTGTTCAGCCTACTTAATAAGTGTGTCACGCCCTTTGGAAAACGTCTCTTCCGATCATGGGTCGCGCACCCGCTTTGCAACATTGATCGCATCAATGAACGTCTCGATGCTGTCGAGATGCTCAATGCCGATCAGACAGTTCGTGAACAATTCGCCTCGCAGCTCGTCAAGATGCCCGACTTGGAGCGACTCATCTCCCGAATTCATGCTGGGGCGTGCAAACCCGAGGACTTTGTCAGGGTCCTGGAAGGCTTTGAGCAGATAGAGTACACTATGAGTCTTCTGGGATCTTACAAAGGTGGTAACGGCCTTGTCGATCGCTTGATTTCGTCGATGCCAAACCTCGATGAGCCTTTGAGCTATTGGAGATCAGCTTTCGATCGCAGCAAAGCACGCGACGAGAAGCTACTCATTCCAGAGCGTGGTATTGAAGAAGATTTCGACCAGAGTTCCGATCGTATCGAGGAGATTAAGCAACAACTCGAGGATCTCTTGGCCGAGAAGAAGAAGGAGTTCAAGTGCAAGCTCCTGAAGTTTACAGACGTTGGTAAGGAGATCTACCAGCTGGAGGCCCCCAAGAGCGTCAAGGTTCCTTCAACTTTCCGCCAGATGTCAGCGACCAAGGATGTCAAGCGTTGGTACTTCCCTGAACTATCCCAACTTGTGCGAGAGCTTCAAGAAGCGGAAGAGACACACTCACAGCTCGTACGCGAAGTTGCATCGCGATTCTTCCAAAAGTTCGATGTTGACTACGAGACCTGGCTACAAGCCATCAAGATTATCTCGCAGCTGGATTGTCTTGTCAGCTTAGCCAAGGCATCCGCTTCACTAGGCCAGCCAAGTTGCCGTCCCGAGTTCGTGGATGAGGAGCGCAGCACTGTTGACTTCCAGGAGCTGCGACATCCTTGTATGATGAACACGGTTGACGACTTCATTCCCAACGATATCAAGCTTGGTGGTGACCAGGCCAAGATCAACTTATTGACTGGAGCCAACGCTGCCGGTAAATCCACCGTCCTTCGCATGGTAAGTTCTGCCCTCTTTCTTTACCTTACTCCGATGCTAATAACTACAGTCCTGTGTCGCTGTCATCATGGCCCAGATCGGATGTTACGTCCCTGCCACTTTCGCACGCCTGACTCCCGTGGATCGCATCATGTCTCGTCTTGGTGCCAACGACAACATCTTTGCCGCTCAATCGACCTTCTTTGTCGAGCTTTCCGAGACCAAGAAGATCCTCTCCGAAGCCACACCCCGATCGCTGGTTATCCTTGATGAGCTTGGTCGTGGAACAAGCTCTTACGATGGTGTCGCTGTCGCCCAGGCTGTTCTTCACCACGTCGCTACTCACATTGGCTGTGTTGGTTACTTCGCTACTCACTACCATTCTCTTGCAACGGAGTTCGAGAACCATCCCGAGATCCGAGCAAGAAGGATGCAGATCCACGTTGACGACGAGGAGCGTCGTGTTACCTTCTTGTACAAACTGGAAGATGGTGTGGCAGAGGGTAGTTTCGGTATGCATTGCGCCGCTATGTGTGGCATCTCATCACGCGTCATCGACCGCGCAGAAGTCGCTGCCAAAGAATGGGAACACACCAGTCGCCTCAAAGACAGTCTTGAGAAGGCAAAGACAGGATGTTACATCCCCCTTGGTATTCTCAGCGACATCGGTGCACTACTTGGTGATAAGGGCGAGATGGGCGACGCAGGAGTGGATGTTCTTCTCAATGCTATCGAGGCATTATAATATGACAAAATTAAGGCTTGGAACAAAGGAGGAACCGAACGGACAGGTTTCTAGAGGGATTGGTGATATCTTGCAAGGCGTGTATGGCGTCGACTTTCACATGTATTCGAACTGACGACCTCTGATAGAGTTGTCACAAAGGGATAAATAGGCGTTGCAATGGAGTTCTATTCGAGACAGACAGACGTGCGAGATCAATGTGCTTTGGGGTGTTACAGACAGTATAATGAGAGGCAATTGCGATAGCGATGGAGAGATCTAGATGCATAGCAAAAGATACAATATTCCGATTGACCATTGTCCATATAACCAAGCGAACAAACTCAATACAACATTACTCCAGTAACAAATCTTGACTAAAGAACAAAGCTCACACCATATTCATCATTCCAACATACAAAACACTCATCATATCTCAACAGAACGAAGCCAGTCCAACTCGAATAGTATACTGCCAAACAAATCACCTATCTGGATCACTGCTATCATAGTCAGGCTCTGGAGCCGGAGTCGCAGTCTTTGAACTAGCCGCTTTCTTAGGAGCAGGTTTCGTAGCAGGCTCCGGAGCTGGAGTCGCAGTCTTTGAGCCCGCCGTCTTTTTAGGAGCAGTCTTCGCGGCAGGTTTCTTAGCAGACTTTGGTGCAGGCTCTGGAGCCGGAGTCGCAGTCGTTGAACGAGTCACCCTCTTAGGTGCAGGCTTTGGTGCAGCTTTCGGAGCGGCCTTTGGTGCAGCTTTCGGAGCAGGTGCCGCAGCCGCAACTGAAGTAGCCCTCGAAACAGCCGTCGAAGGAGCAGTAGAAGCGGTACCGGTTGCTCGCATGCGAATTCGACTCGAGGCACGCGAAGGTTGCGTGCTAGGCTTTCTTCCACGTCTGGGAATTGCCCCTATGATAATGTCAGCTTCAATCACCACAAGAAAACGGAGAGCGGTAGGAAAGATGACGTGAAGGGGGGCGGGACTTACCAATCTTGGGCTTCTTCGCAGCAGGTTGTTCCTCAGTCTCCTCCTCAATCGAAGCAATCGGTCTCTCAGGCCTCTTCAATGCCGGCGTAGCATCAATAGTGAGATTACTAAGGTTCTCCGGAACAGTCCCACGCATCGACACATCAGTGTCAGTCTCACTCTGATTAATATACAAGGAATCAGGTACTTCTACTCCGGTGTACAACTTGCGTCGCTTTCGTCCCTCTGTGGTGTCATCCCACGGCAGACCGGGCGCTTCCCACGATCCAGGGAAAGGAGGGTCCCCCTCGTAGGGAGGCCAGGGAATGTCCCACCATTCGTCGTTGTCTGAGTTGTTGGGGTCGGAGCGCCAGACTGATGCGAACTGGTCGGCTGATTTGGTGGGATAGATCGTGCGTGTGTATGTTGGGTAGCGACGGCGGAATGATTTCTTCATATCGCCGAGCGTCTTGGGCAGGTCGGAGTATTTGATCCAGCCGCTGCGGTTGGGGAGACCTTCAATTGAACCTGGGGCGTTGCGGATACGACAGCATCGTTTCTTATTCGTGTGATACTGGATATGTTAGTATGCATGTCAAAATAGCAGGGAAAGATACAAACCTTAACTTGTTCATCGCGATCGATTTCCGAGTTGTTGAGACTCTTGCTTTGCTTTTTAGGCACCTTCCGGAGGCACTTGGAGCAGTACATGTCGTCGTCGGGATCAAAGTTAGGATCTTCAGGACCGAGCTTCTTTACCCAGTCTGGAGACTTGGCTCGGCGATGGAAGGACTTCCCTCCTTTCTCGTTTGGCTCCTCGTCGTCATTAGTCTCATACCCATCATCCTCATACTGGCTATCCTTCTCTCCAGTACGGCGAGTCTTCTTGACCTTCTTGCTCCGTGCTCGTCCTCCGGCAACACTACCCTGAGCCTCGCTGCCTTGCGCTTCAGTGGATGAAGCCGCTGCTTCAGGCGGTTCTTCCTGAACCTTGGTATGTCGTCGCCGACCACGTGAAACTGTTGAAGGGGCTTCGCTGTGGCTCTCAGCCGCCGATTCGATCTCCTGTGTTACAGCCTTGCGTTTCCCGAGCGCTTTCGCCGAAGGTTTGCTGGAGGCAGGCTTTGGGGCAGGCTTTGGGGCAAGCTTCTTGGGAGCAGGCTTCTTGGGAGCCACCACAGCGCCAGTTGACTCGTTGGACTCATCCACAACCTCGTCTCCTGAAAAGACCTCAGTCACCCGCGGAGTCGGGCTTGGAGATCTGCTCTTCGACGCATTTTGAGCAGACTGACTTTGAGCACGTGAACGACCAGAAGGTTGTCGTTTGCTAGAATTGCCACGGTTCGTATTGTCGTGGCCACTGTCACTGTCACTGTCATCGTTGCTCTCATCCTCGACATCGACATCGACATCAACATCTCCCATGTCTCCGTCATCACCCATGTCTTCGTCATCGTCCTCGTTATCTGAGTCTCGCCCTGTATGCCATTCCTCAATATGACGATCATACTCCTCGATAGTCATACCCCCAATGACCATACCGCACTCCCCGAAGTATTCACACTTCCTAACGGGAGGACGCTGTGGGACCTGTTGCCCTTCAAGATAAGTCTCTGGTTCGATGATCACCCGAACGGTTTCTACCTCCCCCCTCAACGGGCTCCCAACGTTATGCTCATAGACCATCTCCGGACGTTCCAAAACTGGCTGCAGATGTTCCCAGAGCTCATAGACATGGCAGTCCAAGTGCTTCGTACAGTCTGTTGCCCCGCGATAGCTTTTCATTTCATTGCCTTCCTCGTCTGTGCCCTGGACTACGAAGAACGG
The DNA here is from genome assembly GCA_013186905.1 of Fusarium udum. Taxonomy (NCBI): domain Eukaryota; kingdom Fungi; phylum Ascomycota; class Sordariomycetes; order Hypocreales; family Nectriaceae; genus Fusarium; species Fusarium udum. Next base: position 47,478 of record JAAQPG010000021.1, read on the forward strand.
AAGTTCGCAGAATGGACACTCCGGGGCCTCATCTCGCCTATGACCTCTCGTGATGTGCTCATAGAGGCCCCAAGAACCGAGCCCGCTGACGTTATATTTGCAGCCTCGGATGCCACAAACCACTGGAGGATCAACGACAATCACTGGCCCAGTCATGTCATACCAGGCAAGGGGGTTTGTGAGAGTTCGCGGAGGTTCAGGGCGTTTATCTCTATCCATTGCTTCCCGTGACTTTCTCGCTTGTTCAAGCTGCCTCAGGACATGGGCAGGATGAGAAATCATTTCTCTTGTTCGTGTCCCTACCGTTGGTAGCTTGGGCGCCCTACCACCGCCTGGGAGGTTTGGTGGTACTGGGCGAGCCGAACGCATAAGCTGTTCTAACCGACGTGCCCCTTCAGGGTCCGGTACTGTAGTAGGTACCATATGAGCCATAGGAGCCGGGTTGCGAGGGGGAGCTGAACTAAATGCAGCGAAAGGACTGTCAACTTGTCCCAGAGAGAACGGTTGAGCAGGTTGGGGTTGAACTGCCGGCGGGGGGTAGCCCGCAGGTCGCTGAGGGGGCTTCGATGGGCGAGGCACTGCAGGCGTCATCTTAGGGATAGGCTCATCCACGATACCCAAGACATCCTTCAGGTCCTTAGTATGCTTCTCCCGCATATGCTTCTTCCTCTGAGCCTTATCCCACCATTCAAACATTGGCTCGTCGCACCAAGGACACATTCGCGACTTATGAGCTTCCAGAGTGTGTTTCTTCCTGGCCTCATGATCGTCAGCCCGGCAGGTGAATTCGCAGTCATCAAAGATGCACTGCATGGTGCGCTTGAGAAGCAGGTTACGAGTGTCCCAAAGGGTGCGCTGGAGCTTGGCTTGCTCGGTGGGTGTGAGGACGGCTTTGGAGATCATCGGGACATTGCCAGAATCGTCGGTGCGAAGCATATTCTCTGCAGGCGCTCCAGTCAAAGGGATGGCAATATCAGCTGGCGCAGACTCAGCTCTGAAGCTACCAAAGATACTGGGTTGAGTGGCCCATGTGCGTTGTCGGGCCTGTCGTGGCGCGTTCTCGTCCAGGTCCCATGGTGAACTGTTGGGAGGACCAGGACGGGAGGCAGCGGCGTGTCCAGTCCCGCCACCACCTTCACTGCCATCGTCATCATCCCCTCTGTTTGATTCATCACTGCTGTGATAACTGGGGATTGTTATCGCATCCCCTTGATCCGAGGCGTCTCCAGCCTCCGAAACATCTCTAGAGGGCGAGTCATCTCCTGAATAACCATAAATATCCGTCTCTTCCGTACCTGCCTCTGAACTACTAACCCGGCGACGATCTGCGGAATGAGGTTTGTTGGCCCAGTCAGGTCGACTGGTTGCCAAGACACCGACATCATACTCCTGCTCCTCCTGTTCCTCCTCCTCTTCAGCTTCAAATTCGCCATGAAGCGTTGGGACCTGGGGCAATGCGAGCTTCGGGGCCGGAATTTCGACATGAGGCAGTGTAGGGCTAACGAACGCCTCATTTCTGAGAGATGAGGGTGCTTTGTCAGGCTCCTTGGCGTCTTTAGAGCTCGGGGAGCCGAGACTTGTAGGAGCCGAGGGGTAATTGGCGGTAGGGTCGGCTATTTGATCGTTGATGTCCTTGATTTCAAGGGTGTCACCACCTAGCCGAGGGCGGGAGACATAGAAATCGGGGTCAAGCTCACGAATGCCCCAGATGTTGTACTCCGATATGCATTCCTCCCAGTCAACATCTGATTTGTTGACAAACTCAACTGTTATGTCTGGGGATGTAATTGACTCCCTCACATGATACCACTCATCGTCAGATGAGTCAGGGCGAATGAGGTACGATGGTGTGTCTCGATTGTCACGGCTGTTGGGGTTGGCACAGAGAGTCTCTTTGAGTAACATGAGGTCCTGGCCCATGCCTCTCATGTACTTGGTCTTGGATACCAGCTGGTTTATAGCAGCAAAGAGTTGTTGGGCTGTGGATGTCAGAGGTGGCAACTCGACCGAGATGTCTTGTCCATCGTGCCAAGCAGGAAACAGACGACAGTGCCCGGAGCGAAAATGAGGGTGAATGGTCAAAAACCAGGTCGACAGAGTTTCGATCCTCTCAGCAACTGCAAGTGAAACGTGATCCCTTCGCCAACTAGTATTACGAGGTTTCAGGACAACTTCCAAGCCTTTGATACCCTGCCCATAGTTATTTGTTGGGCCACCTTCAAGGACATACACCGACTTAAGCTTTCTGCTCGACTCAATGTCAAAAGCCTCTTCAGAAATCTCACAGATCGAGTGGTAGACCTTATCATACTCATCACCAGAAATACCTAACAAGTGAGGATTGGGGCTTGGGTAATAGTTGGGACAGATAAGAGGCAGCGCATCGGGGTCGAGCCAGCTGCACTCAATCATCCAGCAAGCGCCGGGGTTGTTCAGCGGGTGAAGAAGCTCCCAAGCCGATTGCGGCAGACCCATGGCACCGTAAATGATGGGTACGGTCAATGAGGCGTCTGAATTGTTCCTGTCGTAGAGACGGAACAAGGCATGGTTGTACTCAGAGCATCCCCCATCTTTGTTGCCCATAGGTCGACCATACAGGATATCAGTGGCGGCCCTGAAATGAGCATTGTACTGTTGAGATGCATAGCTGCTAGCAACGAAGCGTGGGGTATTGATCTTGGGAAATGGGATATAAGCATAACTGATGACTTCCTCCTCGGGTCCGTTGGGAAAAGTCCCAAGGGAACGCCCAATCCTGACGGTGTCTGTCTCCAGTTGCGGCTTGGAAGGTTCCCAATCCTTGACTGTGCTGTCTGATGCCTTCCGAACATGGCTAATAAAGAGAGTACAGCAATCCTTATGTGCCTTATCTTTCGAGCCTTGGGCAAAGTGACCCTCTAGGAAGAGCATTGCTTTGCTACCACCCGATAGGGGTAACCTGTCACGAATGATTTCCCGCTTACCGGTCTTCTTAAAGATAACATGGAGGTCGAAGATGTACTGCTTCTCCCTAATATCGTCAGGGTGATTATGTAACAGTTGTCGTAGGACGAGTGCAAATGATCGCCACTTGCGAGGACGAAATGGCAAGCGCCCATAGTGGCTATAAAGATAAGTCCATCCCTCTTCTGGGGTTGCAGGAGCCTCAGTTGAGGGGACGTAGTCACAAGCGACGTGATCACCGCATTGACGTGAGCTAGGTTCTTCACCTCCACGAAGACTCAAGATCGGATCGCTTGTCTTTGGGACCGGGACGGGCCAACTGAAGGCTTCCTTGGCTTGAAGTTGTTAGTCTTGCTGGAGGTTTTGAAGGGATTCGTAATGACTTACCTTTCAGGCTATCCTTTCCCCAGTTGCGACGATCGTGGGCTGTAAGAAAATGCATCGGTGGTTTGATGTTGTACATCGGAACATCCTCCTGCATACCCACAGCCATAGAGAGCTCTTTGAGAATGTCCTCCATCGGCGCAATTGGCAAACCAAAGTACATCATCGTGAGCTTTGTTGCCAAAGAGTCCTCAAAGCCCTTGAAGCGATCATTGAGAAGAGCTTCGTAGCGCTTTGTATTGGCAGCTTGCAATTCCTGCACGTCTGCGCGATCAGATGGCATCAACATACGACTCTCGTGGTATGTGAAGTTTTCTCGAACGATGTCTTTGATGGGAATATCCGACTTCAGTCTCTCAGTGAAGAACTTGTGCTTCTTAACCCAATGTGAATCGCTTGGGCTGACTAGAAGATCGAGGCGTGCCGCGGTAATGTCAGAAGATACGTATTCAAGAGAGGACTCATCGTGGCCCGCAGATGAGATAATGCCGGTCATTTCCTCCATTTGCGCGAGCAACCATACACTATCACAGAGTGAGATGCTCGTCAAAGGCGGACTGCGAGGGTTACACTCTATGTGTATGATGAAAGACCAAGTAAAGATACAGAGATAAAGGGTATCAACAAATGAGTGTATGTGAGAGTATTCTGGGAGTTCAGATGGTGTGGAAAGAACAAGGAAAAGAGCATAAAGAGAAAGAGATCATTACGGTCAAAAATTCTGGAGGGTCGCAGAGGGTGTTAAATCGCACACCTGGTGCAAGAAGACCCTTTGAGGTGAACCTCGCCCTGTAGTCGCAACGGCCTAGGTGCAATACCACTGTTCTCAGACTAGCATCTCGCACGTACCAGAAGTGGTTTGCCGTGGTGTTGGCAACAAAGAGACATGTCTTCTCTTTGACAAGTTGATGGGTGGTCTGTGACGAGGATCGCCTTTCCTCGGCGTTACCGTTCATCCTTTGAGCTTAGCTGATCTTGTTTTCGAGGATTGGCTCAAGGTCAGCATCTTGCGCTACATTACGACTGCTGTATCAAGAACAACTTCGTTTTCATTAATGTTATCCTGGAGTCTGCGGTAATCCGCGTGAATGCATTGAGACGGAGCAATTGGAAACAAAAATTGTTAGTGACCTGGCAGCCAATCGCAAAGCCACACAAAACGTCAAACCCGAAAAGGCCGACAATAAAACCTATTGACACAAAATTAGCAACGGGCTGGCCTAAGCTCCAAGAACCTCTCGATCGGGATGCAATCAAGCCTCCCTCAATCAGAAAAGTGTGTGCCTGTTCTTTGTCTCCAGCCGGACTTGGTAGGTCCAAAAAGAGGGGAAGCTCAATCAATGTAAACAAAGAAGCTGGAAACACACAGTTGCGTGGAAATAGCAATTGGCAAATCTGTTATTTGAGCTTCTTTGTCCAATCTCAAATAACGAGTAATCACGAGAGGACGACGGAGGGTTGTGAATGAAGTCGTTCATTATGGTATTGTGAGATGTTCCCTTTGTCCAATCTCGGTCTGGGTATCGGATGTTGCAACACCAACTTGACGGACCGATGCGTCCAGGATCATCCAGCATGCTGCTTCACAAGTTCCTCGAGCTTATCTTGGAAATCGGCGAAGTAGTTAATGGCCTGAATGATCTTACCTTCACTCGTACCAAAGCCGCTTCTGGTGAAAGCCATCCTCCAGGAGCTTTCATCCCTAACCAGGGCATTGTAGTCTTTCGTTTCCCAGCTCTTCTTTGCAGGACCTTGCGCAAAGTATTCGCCCAGTCTGCCATTCCAGGTCGACAAGTCAGCAGAAGCGAGGCCATTGAGCAAATTCGGTGAAATCGTGACATGTTGGATTCCGGCAAGCTGCATCACTTCATCCACAGATGTGAGTGACGCAGCCAATACTTGGGTGCGGAATGAATGGTTAATGTAGTAGGCTTGTGCTTCGCGACAAAAGTCAAAGGCTTTGTTCTCGTCAACGTATCTGCGATTGTTAGAATGGCAAGAGCCCGCAGCAAGTCAAACTCACCCAGCTTCGAAGTGAACCTTGAGCTCATTGACATATGGCGCAATGTAGGTACATTGGGCCTCGGCAGCCAACGCCGCTTGCTCCATGCAAAACATGGTGGTCGCAAGAGTCGCGATTCCTTTCATCTCAAGTGTTCGACATGCCTGGAGACCTTCCCAAGTTGCGGGAATCTTGATGCACACCCTCTTCTCGTCGAAGTCCGGCGCCAGGTGTTTGAAGATATTGACGATACCTGTATAGCTTGTGAGCATGAGTAGCAGTAGTAGGAAACCGAACACTTACGGTAGGCGTCACTAATGGTGCTGTTGGTTGAGTAGGACAGCTTTGGGTTGGTCTGAATATGCACGTAGCCTGTAACATTAGGCACGATCAATAGTTGAAGTTTCACCATCTTGCCGGGTCAGTAACGATGCATTGCGTGGGGTTCCTGCTGTCATACCAAGATCTGTACAACAAACTCCCCAAACGTCGCGGACCCTTGCACTTCCTTTAGTGGCCCACGGGCACTCAGAATGGCCTCTTTGATCAGCGCATCGTGATGCAAAAGGGGCTCGCCAGCAAGCGGTCTTGAGATCTCCGAGAATGCGATTGCCTGAAGAAGGTCAGCGCTGTTGGAAGAAACGGGCAAGGAGAGCTTGCTTACCTGGTTAGATGTGCAATCCACAAAGGGACCCAACTCATGAGCGACTATTATTGAATTAGTCAATGAGGTCTATGACATGTTGGTGGCTCGCACCGTTCGAATCAAGAGTATCGCAGTCAACTCGACTGGTCTGGCGAAGAGCGTCCAATAATGTCGTCATGTCAGCGATGTATCAATGCGAATGAGCTGCTTTCTTTGAAGATATCCGCAGATAATAAGGGGTCAATTGCGATTTAAATAATATTCTTGTCAATTTCGACAATATCTTGCTTTATCATCAAACCCATCAATGGAGTCGTTCTGCTCAAGTCAAGTCACCAAGCCGAGCTGACCCCCACCAAAGCTAGAGCATGACGGAAACTTTGGCGGCCATTCGCTCGGCTTGGCTACCCGAAACGCTTGTTCCTCTCCTGTCATTCGGCTGCAATTACCACGACGAGAAAGACGAGGCAAGAGGGGTTTCTCTTCTCCAGGCAGCACTATTTCCATATCCCAATTCACTTGAATTAATGGGGTAGAAAACTTTCTACGCCAATGTAGAGACGATGCTGTGATCATGTGGTGGAAACGCGTGGGTCGAAGTGGCTCTCCCATTGTGAACTTGTTGTGGAGGGAGGCGGTTGAGTTGCTACCGGCACTTGTCGGTTATTATTCCACTCAGAAACGGTCCCAAGAATTCCATAGGCTTGAGATTGACCTTCATCAGATCAAACTTTGATGAAATAATGAGGATCGTAATGACTTTGATTGGGTTTAGCGGCGTTCAATGAGAATTCATGGATTTCGAATGACAGCGAGTAACAGGTCGCGGGGTTCTTCTCCAACTGCCTTTGCACGTGATAAATCACGTTTTCTTCCCCAGGATTCCCCAATCGGGTTATCCACCATTGCATCAAGAATCTGCTGCAGCATCACCAGTCGAACCACTCTCAGTCAGCTCCCCAGCTCCCCCGTCACCGTTCAACCCGGCGTGCCCAGCACCGCCATGAACCCAATCGCAACCTCCACGCCATAATGCGACCACCACGATGTCTCCTCCCCGCCGCGGAGAAGATCCTTCTCAAGACAGCCGCTCCCGCTAGCCGACGGTGCATGTCCTCCGCCGCAGCCTTCCAGCCGCCTAGAATAATCGCTCCCGCTCCGTGGAAGGGCTCTTCGTTTTTCCTCTCGAATAGATTGTTTGATAGATCGACATGTCTCGATTTTGTAATACTACGGCGTGCCAATGGCATAAGATCGACGTCGGCTTCGGCGGCTACGATATCTTCTACGAATACTGCGCAGACGGAGCCGGAACAGGAACTAGCACCGCATCGAAGACGACAGGCTCAACGGAGGGAGAAAGCTGCTGCTGAAGCTGCGGCCGCTGCAGCTCGAGGCGAAAAACCACTTCCTCCGGATGCTTCATCACTCCTCGCTTCACACGCCGCTTCGCAGACGAGTTCTTTCCGCCGCTACCTCTCCGCATGTCTCTCCCTCTCGAAACCCCGATTAACAATGCTTGTCGTCCTTACCGCCATGGCTACATACGCTTTATACCCCGTTCCCGAAATGCTATCGCCGAGTACTACCGAGACACCGAGTTTGAGTCCTTTAACATTATTATTCCTCACGATCGGCACGACGCTATGTTCTTCTAGCGCCAATGCTCTAAACATGCTTTATGAACCTTCGACGGATGCTAAGATGACTCGAACCCGAAACCGGCCTCTCGTTCGAAAGCTCATTTCTCAAAGGGCTGCGGTTCTGTTCGCAGTCTTGGCTGGAGCCCTGGGTACAGGCGCCTTGTATTTTGGTGTCAACCCCACTGTTTCCGGACTTGGGTTCGCCAATATTGTTATCTACGCTGGCATGTACACACCTCTCAAGGCTGTAACGGCTTTCAATACCTGGATCGGTGCGGTGGTAGGCGGTATTCCTCCTCTGATGGGCTGGGCTGCGGCTGCTGGTGAGACTGCTACAAAGGACGGTTCATGGCGTGAGCTTTTGTTCTCCCCTGACGGTTCATCCATCGGCGGCTGGGTTATGGCTGGTTTCTTATTCGCATGGCAATTCCCCCACTTCATGGCGCTCAGCTGGCCCATTCGCGAAGAGTATAAAAAGGCCGGTCTCCGAATGCTGGCATGGACAAATCCCGCACGAAACGGCCGAGTTGCTCTGCGTTACAGCTTCATCTTCATTCCACTGTGCGTATCTCTCTGCGCCGCAGGAGTAACAGAGTGGTCCTTCGCCGTAACGAGCATGCCAATAAACGCCTGGCTTATCAAAGAAGCCGTGCGCTTCTGGCGGTTTGAGGGTCACCAGGGCAGCGCGAGAAGTCTTTTCTGGGCGAGTGTATGGCATCTTCCTGGGATAATGATCTTGGCATTGTTACACAAGAAGGGCATGTGGAGTAGAGTTTGGAGAAGCGTGTTTGGTGAGGAGGAGGGAGAGTGGGAGGAGGAAGAACTAGACGAGATGATGAGCATGGCTGCGGAGAGTGCCAATGGCCAGTTGCCGCACGACAAGCCTGTGCGGTGACGTGTAGGATAACGAATGAATATGTAACAACAATTGTATCTGTGATGGGAAATAGATTTGTCGCATTGGCTTTGTCAACAGTAAGAAACTCACTCATATGCCACCACTGTAGTTAATAGCAAGACATTAAGACGAAAGACTTCTTCATAGCGAATGCGTAAATAGATTGCAAAAGACAATGCGCTGCTAGATCCTCATGCACCTCATGTCGTGGTATCTCTATCTCTAGTTATACAAAGGAAATGTGCCATGATCATTCCCACTCCTCCTGACCACCATTTTAACAAGCAGACAAAGAAAGAATAATAAAAACATTAAGCAAGTAACGCCCATAGAGCAAAATATCCTGCGTTATCGTCGTTATAACTGCCTTGAAAGCGCCAAACACCGAGTAAACCCTTGCTGCTCGCCATGCAGTATGCTGGATTATAAGGATTGACAAAAAGAATGGACGGCGAGGGTGGGTAGAGCCTCTGATGAGGCTTTGTTGAAAAGTCGTGAAACAAACGTGTAAAAGAGAGAAGGGAGCAAGGTTAAACACCTCTTCCTGGACGGTTAATAAGATTCCCAATGCCCATATCCGAACTCTGCGGTCGCTGCGTCATGTACTGCGGACTGTTTCCCTGGCTGTGACCATGATGGCCATAGGGATGGCCTGCACTCGCTTGGGAGCTCACGCTGGAGGAGTAACCGTGACCGCCGTAGCCTGGTGCATAGGCTCCGAGGCTGTACTGGACGGCAGCGGCCATGTGGTGAGGCTGGAGCTGCTGGAAGGACGTGTTGGCCGAGGCCACGACGGACGAGGCGGTGGTCTCGGGGCTGCTATAGGATGCGTCTAGTTCGTCAACCGGTGTCAGGCCCATGCCGGAGATGCCGCTGTCGTCGTCATACCCTGAGAGAGCGCCGGACTCGAGACGGTCGCGGCGGGCTGCGGCGCGGGCTGCGCTTTGCAGATTCTTGAGGCCATTCGACATGCACTGCAGATTATGTTAGTGGATATTCTCATGAGAGGAGAAAGATAATAGCGTACCTTGGCTTCGACAACGTTCCACTTCTCGCCCGTTCGAGCTGCGAGACCACTCCAGATCTCCTTTCTCATAGCCATGTACTCCTTTGCCAGACGCTGAAGCTTGAGGTTGTCCCAATCATCGGCACCCTTGCGTTCCAGCAATCGCTCATGACGCTTGCGGCAGGCATTAGGAGTCTTGGAGGGAAAGTAATTCGACTGGATCTGTTGCCAGTTCAGACCTTGCATCCTCGCAGTGAGGAGTTGCTGGTCATCTGCTGCTCCCCAAGCACCCGAGCTCGGTCTAGTCTGAACAGGGGCAGGGACAGAAACAGGTGGCGCGGATGTTGTAGCGTAGGGTTCGTATGTAGGTTGTTGATGTTGTGACTGAAGAGGCATAGAAGAAGAAGCAGTAGTTCCCATGCCGTAGTAGTTGGGCATGGTCATGCGCTGCTGGTTGTACATGGGAGATGGGGCGAGAGAGACTGGGATACCCGCATTGTAGCGGTTCTGAGATGAGCTCGTAGCTCGAGAGTGTTTTGGCATCATGGAGAAAGAGTAGTGGGGGTGTAGAAGCGAGAAGTGAGGGGATTCACAAGGTGAATCCTGTAACAAGATTACGGATTAAGCGTAGAAAGAGGAATAGGTCCGGGTCAACCGGCCTGGTAATGCTTGATCGGTCTTGAAGATGACGGCCCAAAAGAAAACGGATCCTCGTCCAAGCGAGAAGTCCAAGTGTAGTAGAGAGAGGGTCAAGGAAAACTAAAGCACGACGGGGTCAAGAAGCGACAGATGAGAGAGCGCCAAGATAGAACCACAACGAGAGAAGAAAGGAAAAATTGAACCTAGGAAAGATGGAAAAGTGATGTTTTGTCTGAAGAATGGAGAACAGGTCCTTAGAAGGCCGGATATGAAGCAGCTTTAAGGTCTCGGGGAGAGGACAAAGACCAATCTCAAGGTGGGCGGCTCTGGGACTGAAACAAGATCCAGAGACAATGAAACAGCACATTCGTGTCTGAAAGAAGCAGTTTCTCATGAATGGGTTGCTGATATTGGCTCAGCGAAGCGGCTGTTTGGAAGAGCCATGGGCGGTTAAGTGAGTGGGCGGTTACAGTCGAGATGGGGATATCTTGGTGGAGAGAGGTTCATCCGTACTACCAAGTTTGAGCAAGCGCCCTATTTCCCAGGGCACAAGCAAGAAAATTGTTTAAGCTAGAAAGCTAAAAGCAGGAACACAGATCTCGAGAACCACCCGATTTGCATATGTGGATGATCCATGAGGGCGCCTGGGGAAATTACCACGGGGTTTCTGCATGGTGTGAGCGCAACACAAGCGCGGGAAGGAAGACAAGGATGCACATCATAGTTGCACCGGCAGATGAAACAAAGACACAAGCTGAGCGAAAGCAGCGGGAGAGAGACAGACGATACAAAGGGCTTGGTGTTGAGAAGACTCCAGAAATAAGGTAGTGTGGATATGAAGGGGGCCGTGTAATTGGCCACGGGTGTTGGAGGCGCGCGTTTAAAGGTATTAGGCGACGCCTGTTAGTGGTTTAGTGTGTCTATTTTGGGAGGTCTGGGGATGTCTGATTGGGGAGATGTACTGCCTCTTGGAGATTGGGAGAGGAAGTACAAGAATGGACGAAGAGCGCTTGGGAGGGTCTTGAAAAAGGTCGCTGGGCGTGGAGAGAGGCAGATGGCATGTTTCAGGTTGTTCTACAACAGATGACATTGTTGTTTTTCTGGGTGTTGAAGGACGATAAGATAAGATGTTTTTCTGGTCCCTTGACTTCATCCGTGTTAGTCGTTGCCCACGATCATTAGCACCGTAGATTCCGCTAAGACAAGCGACGCTACAGTAGCTCCAGACTACACCTAGCCCGGTTCAAAGCATTCATCTGATGGCAAAGTGAATTCACAAACCGATGTTGATCCTCAAACCATGATCTGACGGTTTTTCTTTTCTTTACCTGTCTTACCTTGACTGAAACTATTCGATACTGCCGGGTTGCTGGGGAAATAAAATTGGTGGCTGATATTTATAGGGGGCAGAATGCTGAAAGTTGTCTGACTCAGTTGGTAGGCACCTCAGCCTCTAGCCAGGCAGGCCTAATGAGGGGACTTCCATCCATCAACTTGACTCTTCTCCAAAAGCTCGTCATCACAATCACAAACGCGCAATGACTTTCGCGACGCGCCGAAGTCTTCGCCGCTCGCAGACAATCGACCATGATGAACTTGCCGATACAAAAATTGGGCTTGTCGCGATGCTTCCCTCCACTCAGCCAAAGCGTCGGGGACGACCGCCAAAGTCGTCAACATCCGTATTATGCAGAAAGCCCAAACCTCGTGGACGGCCTCGCAGCACTGCATGTGTTTCTCACATAATGTCCGATGAGCGCATCGCATTGAGATTAGGCTGGCGAATGCAGAAATCCACAATGGGAAAGCGAGTAGGCGATGCCGCCCGCTCGGTATACCTTCTTTCGCGCCAGTGGCCATGGGACTTGGTCGCAGGCTTCGTTCCGAAGAAATGGGGCATCGAGATTGTGGAGAGTATGAGGAAGCTCTTCAGAATTATCCATCAAGTCTTTCCAGCAGACGAGCATCGGAACGACTTTCAGTTTGTCAAGAATTATCTGCGCGAACGCGCTATGAAGCGTGATCGACGGCGCCCGCATTTGAAGAACAGCGATGTCCGGGACGCGTGCTTTTATTTCGCTGCTGGTGATAATGCCAGACGCGATGCTGCACACACAACAGTGACACGATTGAAGCCCAGCATGGTCGTGCAAGAAGACGAGGATGGGTGGCTAGACTATACAGGCTATGACCTTTTTGACGACGAGGATGAGGATGATGGATATGTCGACATTGCTATTCCTGCAAAGCGATCAAGAACGCCCTCCTCACCTTCGCTGAGCCCGAAGAGAGCACGAACGGCGGAGCCTACCGAGCCACGCCAACAGACCATCACAGACATCACCAATTCCTTACAATCATTACACGCCCAAAAGCAAAAAGAGCTCGAAGAGGTAACCAATTCGCTGGACGAGATTGCAGCTTCACTCCAAGCAAAGGAAGCGACTCAAATAGATGACATCAACGCAAAAGTCGACAGGCTATGCTCCGACATGAAAGCCTACGAAACAGAACGGGAAAAGATCCTCAAAGCCCGAAACTTTGTGGAACAGCACCACGAAGAAATGATGATGAAAGCCGATGATCTCACAAAGTCACTACAGCAGTATACGTCACAACTCGAAGAATGCGATAAATTAATTGCGCAGGCAAACGCCGATGTTTTAGAAGAGCTGGGTCAAATTGAACAGAGGGATGTTGACCTGGAGGATGAGGAGAAGAGGCTGGAAGGACGTGTGAAGGAGGTTCTGGAGGAGGTTAGACATTGCAGTGTTGTCGAGACGTTGATGAGGTTGGGACCTGGTGGGATGGCGAAGTTATTGGGGAGACTGGAGGGGAATGGTGTTGAGTTGGTTGAGATGGCGGAGAGTATCATGAATGAGGCTGAGGAATAGCATAACTCGGTTTGTGCTGATCATTCTGTGCTGTGCATCTTGTGCTAAGGTTGGTGATCATGAGTCTTCGCTTATCGCGGCGTCTCCAAAAATGCGGCACGCTCCAGATTTGGCCTGCACAGTATCATAGACACTGTATCGAACATTCAGCATGTCAACTACCGTAAAGTCGCCCGCAAGATGCTCCACAACATCATCTACTTTTCTCTTCTCTCCTCCTATTCCCGCCAGACTTTGGGTGCTTCGCTCAGGCCTCTTTCCTTATCATATTCTCTTTTCTTTTTGCCAGACCGCTAGTGTCACTGATCAACTGATCAACTGATCTTCCTCCAATAGACACAAGCCAGTCTCACACTGTACGGCTGGGGATGTCTCGGGAAGCAAATAAAACGCGGACACCAACGCGCTAGCTGCCCGCGAAATTCTAGTGTAAGACAGTAGTCTCTATTTTATCAAAACAACCAAGACATTCCTGCTAATCTCGCTATATAGCGGGGGCAATCAAACTCACCGCAATCATCAGCTCACTCGAAACTCTATTACCCCACTTTGGCGCACTGTGTTGAATCTCCAAATTCGACATGAGATATTGCCTCTTTGGGTAATACTTTTAATGGTTTCTGATTTTTTGATTGGTGGATGGACAGACTAACTAAGAGGCATTAAAATATTGGTTCGAGACGAATAAAGCGGCGTTTTTCAGCACTGTTTGGGCTTTGGACCTGGTCATCTGTCTCAAACCCCAGCATCATGGGAAAATGCTATTGGTGAAGAGCAAGTCTAGAATGCTATATTGACGTCACAGTTAGCTGATCGTTAGGGTTGTGAGGGTTGCAGCCGTTATCACGACCTCCTTTTTGACGCGTCTCGAGAATGGTGGAGTTATATAGAAAGATGGTATAACCCGTACTAACGCGAGAGTATAAATACTCCAACAACTGGCGATCGAAAATGGCCCTCCAGAGTAAGTCATCTATAGCTGCATCTTCGTCACATGCTTTCACAATGTCTAATGTAATGGCCAGTGATTCTTCCCGTCGTCGCCGTATAGGCAGACCCTACAGCAGTAAGGATTCATATGCGCCACGCATCAAGAGAGGACTGAAATCTACATCTGGTAATGGAGGCCCTCAGGGACCCAAGGCTCTATCGGATGACGATATCAGGATGAAGCTTGACAAGAAACCCCCTCCTCCAGATCCTCACGTGGCCCTCGCAAGAGAGATCTTCAGCATCGCGACGCAGTGGCCATGGGAGTGGACTGAAGGGTTCGAGCCCGAGAAGTGGACTGTCGTCATGATGAGGGACCTGCGGGATCTGATCAAGGGGTACCAGGGCAAGTACAATCTTTACGGCGACAGCTGTAAGGTACTCAAGGTTGCTCTGCTTCGCTCTGCGAGGGAGCGGGACAAGAACAATCCAAAGCTCAACAGAGATGATCTGAGTAATGCCCTCGGGTATCATGAGCTTGATACCAAGAAAGGAAAGAAGCAACAGCAAGTGTCTGTGCCCTGTGAGAATACCGCCGCGACGCCAGTCGCGGTTGAGGATACGCCGCCGGAGACGCCCCATGCTGTGTCACGGGCCTCTCCGGCGCCGTCTTCCTCATCAGTCGTGTCCGACTACGCGTCGGCGTCCTCTCCTGTTTCGAGGGCGTCGAGTGTCACGACGGTCACGGCGGATTCTCCAGGGGCTACACATGCGGAGTCATCATGTCCGACCGTCCACCAAGATCAAGTGGACACGACGATGGAAGATGGCTCTATGTTTGTGGAAACAGTATCAGATTTTCCTGAATACAGGAGCTCCAGCGCCGATAAGGGAGAGGACTGCAAGTCCCCTAAATCAAAGCCATCGCCGCAGCCTGAAGGCATGGAGTCTGAACCCTCGGTGCAGCCTCAAGCTGAGGAGTCTTCCGAAACTGTTGAACGCCCTGAAGCTCACGTCAGAGAGTCAGTAGAGACAGAGATGCAAATCGACTCTGACGAGCCCGTCCACGAACCTGTTGCTGAAAACGCTACAGAATCAAACTCGAACTCGGTAAGTATAACATCTTTGAAAACTTATAGCCAACACGTACTTACTCGTCATCATAGCCACAAACCCAATCAACTCCTTCACTGCCATCAACCCCTGAGGATATCATCAAAAGTCTAGAACTCCTAGAACTCCAAGAAAAATCAGAAGGAGAAAAACTCACACCCCTCCTCACAACCTCAAAAACCAAAGTACAAGCCACAGAGTCCGCCATGGCAGCTACACAAGGCCCCAACAAAAAGCTCCAAGCCCTGTGCGAAGACCATAAGATCTTCCAGGCAAGAAAGGCAGAAATCATCGACAGCCTGGAATTCCATAAACAAAACCTTGAACGACGAAACGTTCACCCAGAATCAAATGAATACAGACGAACTCTGCTGCATCCCAATTCAAGACTGCAGCATTGCGAGACCATGATACGCAATGTACAGAAGGGAATCGAGGAGGAATTTCAAAAAGCGACGCATAGGGAGATTGAGATCAGAGGACAGCTTGAGAAGGAGTATGCTGAGTTTCAACAGTTGCAGGATAAGGAGAGGGGAATCTGTCGCAATGTGCAGTATTACAGCTTTATAGCCTCGCTGTTGAGGCTGGGTCCTCTGGGACTGGACAGTTTGTTGTATAAACTGCGGTACAGTGGTGTCGATATGGTTGGTGAAGTTAACAAGGTAAGTTACCTTACATCGTCAAGGGAGAACGGTTTAACTAACTGAGATTATAGAACTCGTCGAATGCCGTGCTGGATCACGTCATGTCGACCTAAGTGTATAATAGTCAGATGATCTGACAATCATGAAAAGCGTGTATGGGTGCACTAGAGCGCGTATTGTGTTAATGTACTGGGACTTTCTCTTCTGTATGGTTATGGTCAGGGGTTTGAGTGTGTTTTGGTGTTGTTGAATGAAGCGAGCGTTGCAAGACCTCATGGCTGAAAAACCAGCCGATACCACACGTGTTTTGGAAAATACCATTCTTAATTTCTCTTTCTTCTTACACTACTGAGCGTCTGCGTGTTGAGCTGTAAAGTAAAATATGAGGTTGACGATGTTTCATGGCGGTTATGAAGGGGATGACGTAGCGAAACTCAGGTTGAAACGTGTTTCAGACAGCTCAGAGAATTGCGGGTCTAACGTAACCGTTTCTTGGCGGCCGTGTAGCTAAAGGAAAAAAAAAAGTAGAATGCTTAAAAAGCACAAAGTATCATAGAGCATTATAATCAGGTAACTAGATGTAGATCCAGATGTGCGAGCAATGTTACACTTCTTATGACTCCATCTCGAAGGAGCCCACCATTAGCTGCGTGGTTGAAGAGCTGGTTAGGTCTGGTTCGCCAGTGGCCCTAGGGTAGGCATCAACACCAATGACTCCGCCAAGACAACAAAACACCTTCTCCAAAGAGCAGACCAATTAATCGCATCGCATCCCAGTCTTGTTCAATTGCGATGATAAGGCTGACCAAGTACGTCAACACCCCTCATCTGCCTAAACTCCACTTACAGGCAGCTTGTGATGCTCTGAAGTGGGGTTCCTACAGCAAAAACACCCCCCTCTTCTCCTGCGATCAACAAGGATCCAATGCAAGCTACCGGAATGGCTTGATGGTTCTGTAAAAAGAGGCAAACCGTGGGCTACTGACCTTGGGGATCTACTGCTTTAGGGACAATTTGTGGTAAGGCACAGTGGCTGTTGATGCAGGTCCGTTGGTCAGCTGCATTAACGGTTGCCTCTTTGGATGGGACGGCAAAGGGTGACAGAAACCCAAGTCTAGAGGAATCAAGATGTTTATGTAAAATTGAGACAAGTATCGTAAAAAATAAATAAAATAAAGTGAAGGAAAACGAAAGAACAAAGCATCTTCTGATCTGTCTCTTTTCTATTAAGAAATCGAAGGGATTATCCCACACTTGTAAGAGCTTGGCGCCTGAGGGTAAGGAGGTTTCTTTTGTCACCTCAGGGGTCAATTCGCCGTGATGCATCGCCTTATGCAGGTGAGACTTGTTGGCCAACGCCTACGTCAAAAGAGGCAGTGAATAAAATGCGCCGAGCATCAAGTGAATGAGTGAGTAGATGACGAAAAAGGCAGCCAGAGATATATAATCGCCCTCTTGGCCCTTCTGATCTCAACCCCTCTCAACATCATCCATCATGGCCGCCACCAACACCACATCCCCCAGCACAAAGAGCATCCTCGCCCTAGGCTCAGTCAGCAGCCTAGTAGAATCCCTCTTCCCCGGCAGCACAACCCTCCCATCCGTCGCATTCCTTCTCTACCTCACACCCTATCTCTTCCAAGCCGTTGGCAGCGCCGCAAAGTCCCAGTTCATCTCGAGTGTCGAGATTAAAGCGCACGATGAAATTTTTAATTATGTCATGAGCTGGGTTGCGAGGCATAAGCTCTCGCGCAATAACCATCGCCTTCTTGCGTCGAGCACTCTTGATCATGAGCCCTTTTCGCTGATCCCGTCGCCGAGTAATCAGGCTGATGGGGATGATGATGTTGATGATGTTGATCCGACTGCTAGTCTTGATGAATTGAGGTCCAAGATTTCTCTGTATAATGCGAGACCTTTGCATTGGACACCTTCTGTGGGCACGCATTTCTTTATGCATGAGAATCGCCTCATCTCCTTCACGAGATCTGTTGAAAGCCAGGAATCCTCGCCGTTCTCACGACGCCCGGAGAAGATTGAGCTTTCATGCCTCGGTCGGAACGCCGATGTGCTCAAGCGCATTATCTACAATGCGCGCATCGAATACCTCGAGAAACAACGAGGCCGCACAAGCATCTATCGAGCAGTCAAGTCATTTGGGGACGAACTCTCTTGGACAAAGTGTATGTCCAAGCCAACCCGGCCTATGTCGACTATTGCGCTCGACGAGGACATCAAGCAGAGCCTCATCAAGGATCTTTCGCGATACTTGAACCCTCGCACTAAGAATTGGTACGCCACGAGGGGTATTCCCTACCGTCGAGGCTATCTCTTCTCAGGCCCGCCCGGTACAGGAAAGACGAGTCTGACGCTTGCCGCTGCTGGGCTGATGGGTCTCAATATTAATATGATCAGTCTCAGCTCGCCTAACCTTTCTGAAGACAGTCTCGCGACGCTCTTTCGTGACCTGCCCAGGACTTGCCTTGTCTTGTTGGAGGATATTGATGCAGCGGGCTTGACGAACAAGCGCAAGAAGCAGGAGACCCAAGCAAACAACGGGCCGCCCAAGCCTATGCGTGAACCTATCTCTTTGTCAGGTCTACTCAACGTTATTGACGGTGTAGGCGCACAGGAGGGTCGCGTCCTGGTGATGACTTCCAACCACACCGAAAACATCGACCCGGCTTTGTTGCGCCCTGGAAGAGTCGACTTTTCCGTTGAATTTGGTCTTGCTTCGTCCGAAACAATCACTCAGCTATTCAGACTGATGTACGGAACCTCCCACGACGAGGTTGGGTCGATTGAACATACTGCGACGCCGGAAGCCTCGGAGAAGTCTGTAGACACAACAAAGTCCGTAGCTGCGTTGGCGGAAGAATTTACAAGGCTAGTTCCCTCGCTGGTGTTTAGTCCGGCGGCTATCCAGGGGTACTTACTCCTGCACGAGGATCCGATTGGGGCTGTTGATGCTGCCGGGAAGTGGGTTGAGGAGCAACAGAGGCTAATGGAGAAGGCTAAGAATGATGTTATTGAGGCTGAGAGTGCGGGAGAAAAGAAGGAGACGCTTGTGAATGGTATGGAGAAGACCAAGGAAGAGGAAAAATAAGTCTCTTGATGTAAGCTTCTGGCCTAAGTTTAGATGACCTTGATAAAGTCCAATAAAATTCGGATGAGTTTAGTATATGTCACCTAAATGCTCTACTAGCACGCAGGAAATATCAAGAAGACATCGAAACAAGGTGATAAATAGCTTAGAGGTCATGCTCGGCGGAGCGATAGGACCTTGTAAGACACGAAGCTTCTTCGCATGTCTGGCTCCTTTGATATGCTGCCGGTAGCGAGACGGGTTGTTTTCCTGCACTTGACAAACGGTACAAAAGAGGTCAGGTCGTGTGATTGTAACTAGTTCACTGGCTCAAAGTAAGCAGTTTTCTGCGAATGTAGTGAGATGTTCCTTTTGTTTCGCAATCGAAGTGTATGTGATCGTTCACATGTCGCATTTATAACGGTGCTCAGCGAGAGCGCGGTCTCGCGTAACCTGACATCTATGAGCATGCTCGCACTCGCCCTTCGGTGATCTGTACACACTTTGCCATTTACCGAAACACTCGTCATTGAGCCAGATTCACTCCCGCACGAGTTTCTCACCCGCGACGATATCAATCGTATGGACTTGGAGCGAAAGAAGATGAAGAATCGTATCTACATTGCGGATATCCCAGGGACGAAGATGAGGCATGCCGCCATCTTCAGTGCTACGCATAGCCCAGAAGATGATAGAGCAGAGTGTCATCATCCAAGAAGCTTCGTGTTCTCCAAGGTCCTGTATCTGTGCCGAGCACATCCTAGCTCTCCAGCGTCAACTTTCTTCTGTTTTGGTCTGCCGCGTATTTGCCGACTTCTGTATACCTACCTAGAGCACCACACCCGCCCTCGCTTGCTTATCTTCAAACCTTTTCCTCTCTCGTTTATATTTGTCTCCTGCATTTCTGTCGCTCAGATTTGCCCTTTACTAATGACTTTATTCATGTAGTCGGCATAGTTCATGGTTCAGACTACGACGGTATCTGATCGTCCTCGAACCCAACTTTTGTCCCCGATTAATGAGAACATCCTTGGCCAACGCTTTCGCAAGGGGTCACTGCTTCTAACTCGTCCAACATAACAGACTGACATTGCAGAAAGATCATGAATTGACATCTATTGTTCTATACCCAAGCCATTCCATCTATCCAAGTCTACAGCTTCCAGCGCAGCAGAGTAAACGAGTGCTTGGGGAACGTAAACAAGCCCTCACCATTCCACTTAGACTCCTTGATACCAACCTCCTCCTTCTCAGCAGTGTTAACAACCTTGACATCCTTTCCACTAACAGTATGAACCTCAACCTCCTTACCACCCGTCAAGCCTCTCAACTCCGTCTCAAAGTCCTTCTCCTCATGAATATTCACAACAGCAAGGTTAACAACGCCATCCTTATCAAGCGCAGCACTAACATCCAACCACGGCGTCTCAATAGCACCGCGAATCCACTCCGGATGCGTAGGCCCCTGATACTCACCAGCGCGAACATTAACAGCGATTGTAGAACCGCGCATGTACTTGCTGTACAGAAGCAAAGACCACCAGGTCGGTTGCTTGAGGAGTCCGTCTTTTGTGGTCATCAAGGGAGAGATGACGTTTACGCTTTGGGCGATGTTGGCCATGCCCATGTGCTTGGATTGGCGGACGAAGACGTTGAGCCAGATTGCTACGGCGAGGGCGTCGGAGAGGTTGTATTTCTCTTCGGCGCCTTCTTCGCCGGGGGCGCGGACGGGATCCCATACGTTCCACTCGTCGAAGCAGATCTTTTGACGGCGGACGGAGGGGGGGACTTTGTTCTCGATGCGAGCGAGGTCGATGAGACCGGCTGTGATCTCGATGGCGCGCTCAGCAGAACGAGGGGCTACACCATTAGCATCTCCATTGCGCAGACTAGAAGGGGAGAACTTACCGGTTGCGTTCTTGTAGTGATCTTCACTAGCAGTGTAAATGTGAATGCTATGCTGATCAATAAGACTAGCAGTTGTACTTCCGCCCAGGCCATGAATGTCAAACTTGATACACTCCTTGATAACATACGCATCCCAAGAGCTGTGGCCTGTTTCGCCGCAGAGAATGAGCTCGACGTTGGGGTCGAGAAGTTTGATGGCTTTGGCCCATTGGTAGGCCTTCTTGGCGTAGTCTTCCTTTGTCATCTGGCCAACTTGCCAGGGTCCGTACATCTCGTTTCCGAGGGCCCAGTATTTGACCTGAGAGTGTTAGTGATGAGATAGAAGAAGGAGAGGGGATGGGGTACGTTGTAGGGCTTCTCGCGGCCGTTTTGACGACGGAGGTTGGCGTAGTATGTTGGTCTGTCAGAGTTGCAGTACTCAACCCATGCGAGAGCTGAGGAAGTCAGTATTTGTTGTTGAGAGAGTGATGGTGAGACTGACCTTCATCGAGAGTACCTAAACTCAGTTAGTAGCTATTTCTTTGAAGGGAATGTGAGACTTACCAGTTCCAAAGTTGAGAGCAAAGTAAGGCTCAGTGCCTACAACCTCACACCACTTAAGAAACTCATCTGTACCAAACTCATTCGTCTCTGTACCAATCCACGCAAGTTCAGGTCTATCCCATCAGCATCTCACTCAACTCCTTACTCAAGAGGCACTCACCGAGCAGGTCTCTTCTCCCTAGGCCCAACACCATCAAGCCAATGATACGTAGCAACGAAGTTACCACCAGGATATCTCACAACAGGACAGTTGAGCTCCTTGAAGGCTTCAATGACATCCTTTCGGAACCCATTCTCATCCGATAGGGGGTTTCCGGGGTCGTAGATGCCGCCGTAGATGCAGCGACCCATGTGCCTGTAACACGTACGTCAGGGTTGTGATTTCATCAGCTGAGAGTGAGGCTGGGAGCTTACTCTGTGAAACCGCCATAGATGTTATCCTCGATCTTGGAGATGATGGCGCTGGGGTCTACCGAGATGGAGGGACGCTCATCGTCAGCAATGCGAGTAAACGTGGCCATCGTTGCTGAGCTTTTACAAAATAAACTCAATAATCTTTTATAAATTTGACAGAGTAAAGAAGAGAGAAGTCAACCAATTTATGCCTGATTCTCGCATGGCCATCTCCATACTAACGGTCAAGTACGGCGAACCCCTCACCTTGGACAATAGCCATCAGGCGCAACATGTCACCGCGCTTGTTTAAACCCTGTATAAACCGTTTCTTAACCCACCTTTCTCCTCCTCTCATTGGCGCGCTTGTTTCTCCCTCCGCAGCACGAGACCTTCTCGGCCGGGAGATCCAAGTCCGGAAGTCTTCTCCACTGGTAGAGTCCTCTTCGCCTAACCCGTGTAAGTCAGTCCCAAACTTTTGCGCACCAGTCATAGAAACCAACCCGGCACGCGTAGCGGTACAGAGCCGCACTTTTTGTGCGCTCCAATCGGAGGGGATCGCAGGGTCTCTTATAATCTCCGCGTTGACAGGTGAAAGGTATTAAACTCCACTGGGAACATGGCTTGCTTCGCTCCTCGTCAAATCCCCATGGGACAATTTCTCCCGCAATGACCCGCTGTAGACCCCATATTTCGCCAACTAAAGTTATCTCACCCCATGGAGAAAAAAAGACATGTCGTACCTAACTCAAACTTGCTTTGGGCCTCGATGATCCTTTTTCTAAAGTTCCTCTCGACGCTCGGGTGCTCGGAACGACCCCTTGCAATGACACCTTGGACCAACATGTATAAATACACCCACTAAACCACCAGATAGATAGATCCTCTCTCAGTTCAGTAAATAAAACCACATCGTCGACATCATGGCTCTTCCACCAAAGTGGTATCAGTTCCTCGTTTCCGTGTTTGCCTCTCTAGGCTCTCTTCTCTATGGTTATGATCTTGGTGTAATTGCCGAGGTCATTGCCTCTGGGAACTTTAAGAGCAAGTTTGGCGATGATCCCAATGCTACGTACGTTTACCTCCCTGTTATGTGAGAGTTGAAGCTAATAATTGCAGTGGTGCTGTAGTATCTGTGTTCACGGGCGGTGCTTTCTTTGGTGCCATGTTCGCTGGTTATGCTGGTGATCGCCTCGGAAGAAAATGGACAATCATGATCGGTGCTTTGATCTTTATTCTAGGTGGTAGTCTTCAGACTGCTGCTGATCATATCAACTACCTCTACGCGGGCCGTTGTCTCGCTGGCCTTGGGTATGTCTGTCCCAACCCCACGACCTCCCCATATGACACAAACTAACGCTCTCAGTGTCGGTTTTCTCGTCATGATCGTCCCCGTGTACCAAGGAGAGCTTTGCCATCCTGACATTCGCGGCCGTGTAACAGCCCTCCAGCAATTCATGCTCGGCATCGGTGCCCTCGTCGCCACAGCAATTGGCTACGGAACATACACTGGCATCGGCGACGACAACTCAGGCCAATGGCGCATCCCCCTTGGTATCCAGAACCTCCCCGCTGTGATTCTCGCTGCTTTGATCCTTTTCTTCCCCGAGTCCCCTCGTTGGTTGATTGACCACGGCCGTGCTGATGAGGGTCTTCAGACACTCGCTAAACTTCACGCGCATGGTGATATCAACGATACCTGGGTTAGGGCCGAGTTTGATCAGATCCAGGAACGTCTTGCCATGGAGCATGAGGCTTCTGCCAAGAGCTACAGTGAGCTCTTCACTGATAGGTCGTGCTTTCGACGTCTGTGGCTTGCTATCTCTGTGCAAGTCGCTGCGCAAATGACCGGTGTCAGTGCTATTCAGTACTACTCTGTTGAAATCTACGCCAAGATCGGTATCAAGGGTGACGAGACCCTTCGATACCAAATGATCTCCTCCGTCATCGCCCTGGTTGCTCAGTTCATCTGCATGCTCGTCATTGATAGAACGGGACGTCGCTGGCCTTTGATCGGCGGTAACATCCTTAACTGCATCACCTTCATCATCGCCACTGTTCTTCTAGCCAGTTTCCCTCCTGGATCAGAGAACACTGGCGGTGGTGCAGCTGGATGGGGCTTCATCGTCGTAACATGGATCTACAACTTCTCCTTCAGCGCTACATGTGGTCCCTTGTCTTGGATCATTCCCGCCGAGATCTTCGACATGAAGACCCGCGCTAAGGGTGTGTCAGTGGCTACTATGATGTCGTTTGCCTTCAACACCATGATCGGTCAGACTACCTCTGTCGCTCTTGATGACAAGCACGGCATCGGCTGGAGATGGTACATCCTCTTCATTGTAAGTTCCTCTACTCAGTCTCATTAGTGACATATTCTGACAATTTAGGTCTGCAACTTTACCAACGCCATCTACTTCTGGGCTATTCTCCCCGAGACCGCCAACCGACCCCTCGAAGAGATGCGATATCTCTTCACAGAGGCGCCTTTGTTCGTTCCTCTTATGGATGAGGCCAAGTTTGCCGCTGGTCAGGATCTTGAGCGCCGCGTCGAGAAGGCTGAGCAGACGCAGGAGCTCGAGCACCAGGAGTAAAGAATTATTAGAACGATATCTCGTTATACATGACTCTACCATAAAGTTGCTAAATAGATAATCCAAGGATCAACTTATCATATCAAATTGCCTGCCATTGTGTTTATTGGCGGTTCCGTCAGGAATCAGCTTCATGCTGTTAAAATATTGTCCGTTGATTCATTACTCATTTGTTACTCAGTCCCTTGCTATATACCAACCATCGCTTCAAATTGTCCGCGAAGCCCCGTAGTATATTACTCCAACATCCCAAGAAAACGCCCATATATCCTCCTATCCCGCAAGTAACTCATCAGCAAACTCCCCAACCCTCTCCCTCAACTGATCCAAAACCCCCTCCTCAACCCAAAAATGTCCCGCCGTCTCAATCTCCCTCCCCCTAAACTGCGATCCCATCTTCCCCTCCATCTTCGCCTTCCAACTTCTAAACTTCCCCACAGGCGCAAACCCATCTTCATCTCCAAAGATCACCAGAGACGGGTTCCTAACCAGCTTTTCTTCAGCCGCTACATCCTGCGGATCTTTGTTCTTCACCAATGCTGACGGAAGAAGTGACATGGTCGCCAGGTGTGTGACCACGCCTTGGGGAGGTGAGATCATGAGGTAAGCAGGTCGTGGCATGGTAAGATCCGTAACACGAGGGAGATGCTCTCCTGGCTCAGGCGGTACGACAGTCGTAGGTGGGTTCTGCGAAACGTTTCTCGAATGCCTCCCCGCTCTCGCTTTGGCGATAAAATCGTGAACACCCTTTCTAAACCTCTCATCATCCAGCGAAAAGCTCCTCCTAGCACTGGAATGACTTCGTCGTGGACTTCCACCCTCATCGCCCCCAATTCTCACACCTCGCTTACTCCTCCCCCGCGCTGACCCCTCCATCATTGCGGCACGGGCACTCGCAAGCACGATATTCTGCTGCTCAGCAAGATGAGCAGCTCGAAGTCGAACTTCTGCGGCGTCGGAGCCTGCGATGGGCGATATGAACGGTTGGAGAATTGCGTCGAGGGGTGGTATCAGCGTTACGACCATTCCGCCGTAGGAGTAACCGCCCATAAGCAAGATTGGTCGTGGTCGAGGCGCTGAAGTGACAGCTGCGTCTAGACTAATCGGGGCTTCTAACCTTGTCGGCGTCGAGGGTTCACTGTGGAGGGTATTGTCGACATGTGGTCGGAAGGGATCGAGGTCGTGAACGTAGTGTATGACAAAAGCGACGACGGTGGCATAATCGTCTCGTTCAGGTTTCGCAGTCCATGAAGTCCGACCCGCAGATCCATGTGCACCTCTACACAATCAGCTTCAATCCCCTCAAAGCAGCAGAATACCTACCGAAAGTTGAAAGTCCCTACCAGAAACCCCTTCCGTAGTAACTGCGCAGCTGCCTCTCCAACCACAGGGTCATCATAGCATCCTCCCATGGGCGCATAAGGATGAGCAATCACAGCAGCATGTTTCAGCCATGTTGGAGCTTTGGGGTTGGCGGACAGGGAGAGAGGATGGTAGATTCGACAGTCGAGGGTGATGCCATCGTGGATGCTGGGCAGGGTCAGCGCGAGTGTTGGTTCTGGGAGCATTTTGGCCGTGTCATGACATAATGAGAGTGTTCAATTGGGTTTGGAGAAGCAGGAAATGGGAAAGATTGCGGATGACATGGGATTGTGTAGGATAAGCTGGCGGTACGTCAATGGAAGAGCTGGCGCACAGACGGGGAAAAAGAGCCGAGATCCGGGATAATCACAAGTAAAAATAGTACCCCTCAACCACGTGGCTTACAC
Source organism: Fusarium udum (assembly GCA_013186905.1). Lineage (NCBI taxonomy): Eukaryota > Fungi > Ascomycota > Sordariomycetes > Hypocreales > Nectriaceae > Fusarium > Fusarium udum. The sequence goes on from JAAQPG010000021.1 coordinate 73,512, forward strand.
GTAAATATCACAACGACAGTCAGTTGAAGCACATAACAAGAAACACACTATTCCCTTGCTTACCGTTAGCCCTATACAAGGCTGATAGCAAGGAAAAACATGCTATTAATGCTCATACACAGGTATCTTCTATATCGAATCTAATCTCATTGGGCCTTCTTCTCTCTCGCATCCTTTGCCCTCTGTCTCCTCCTCTTAATCCACCCTCTAAGCTCATTAATAAGTCCCATAACCAATGGAACACCCACTGGTCCCAGCAACGGTAAATACACCGCAATCTTATGCTCATCAGGGAAATATAGCTGTCCAACCATGCTCTTCTCGAAAAACGCTCGCTCTGCCTCTTCCTCTGCGATCCTAGCGTGCAAGAGTCCAGAGGGAGCGCCGAGACTGGCGCATGCTTGTTGAAGATGCTCCATTGTTGATGCGACTCCATCGGCGACACTATGAGGAATTGAGATTGAGGGGAGGGCGAGGGATAGACGAGCGAGAGAACCGAGGGTTGATGAGGCGCGGAGGAGAAGATCTGCTGACCGGATGCGGGAGAGGGTGGATAGTCGCAATGGGAGGGAACCTGATTGAGGCGTACCCAGGAGTGACAACAAGTGTCCAGTGAATGTGAGCATTGGCTGCTTGAGCGTCTCACTGGATACATGCGTCGTTGTCTCGGGGAGCGAAAGGAGGTATACGCTGCCCCATTGAGGAAACATCCACGACTGTGACGTCTCTGTCTCCGAATCAAGGCCAATCTTCTGGTCGCCAATGTAGATAACAAAGTTGACAGTCGGAGCGCCTGCAATCGAAGGAGACAGAGGCCATTCAGCAGCATTGATGAAAGATGCAAGGTCCTCCTTACTCAACACCTGCGATTGAGCACCAGGCGTCGCATACAGTTGAACCTGAGTATCAATTGTAAAGTTATGAATTGGGCCAAGCACATCAAGCATCGGCTTCATATACTCCTCGATCGCCTTCTCAATATCCCACGTACTCGGGGCCGCGCCGGCTGTGAATAAGGAGAAGGTAAGATGGTATGTTGGCGAGTATCGTAGGGACCGTGTAGTTCGCTTTGACAATCTATCGACGACCTCAGGGGTCAATCCCTGGGGCTTCGCATCAGGGGCTGAGGAAGTCGATAGGAGGTATGAAATGATGGATTGTTCTTCGGAGAATGTTGATTGCAGCTCGTTTGCGATGTATGTAGCGAGGGCGGAAGACGACGAAGATGCGGAAGGGATTGCGTTGGAGGGATATGCGATGTTGAGAACAGCCGAGTCGGGATCTAATGTAGCAGAGTTGCTCTCGCCAGGCGCAAGTTGGATCGTGAGTGCGACGTGGGAATCATCATCGGCGGCGGGTGAAGGCGAAGCGCCCCCCTTAGGGGCAAGTTGAAGACGCAGATGATGTCCAGAGAAGTCGTTATGGTCGTCAAGAGCATGCTGCGTCAATCGCACAAGATTCTGCGCCTCGTTCTCCTGCAGCGCATCTGCTTTCACAGAGATCTGCAGAGGAAACACAGGACGACAAGCCTACCCCTTCATTAGCAACCATATATCACCATCTCAGGTTTTTGCTCACCTTTCCCTCAGCCCACTGCATCATCCCATCGAGGGGAAGATTCGCTCGGTATATCGTAGTAGTCTTCCACCATATCGGCACGCCCAAACATAGCACTATCAACCAAAAGGAGATGACGATGCGGGTTCTCCTGTAAATGTCGGATGGTTTCTCGGGAGGCGGAGCGGACGGCGCCGCGGAAGTGTCTTTGACGTCGCCGGGCGCCATTATGCCGGTTTGATTGAGAGGTTGAGGCGGGGATGGTGAAGAGGCTCTTATCAGAGCTCCCTGTCGATTTGGATCGATGCGTGGAGGGATGGGGAGCTTAGCTACACGACATCACGATATCACGTGAGGTCGGGGAGTCCAAGTCCCGATGCCGATCATATCCATCTAGGTAGCTCGATCTAGATTGCAGTTAGACGACGGTTTGCTCTTCGATTGATCATTCATTTACATATCAATTACTCTTCTAAAGATTGATGCCTCTTTTATCAGTAATTGGAAGTATGAAAAGCCAACTGGATTTGTTACGTCCAGTGTTGGAACCAAACATTTTACCTCGATAATCAGGCTTTACAACGCCCAAAGCCCCTAACGTTGTCTTTGTAACCCTACCAATCGATCCAAGTTTAGCTTAAACAGAAGAACAAACTCTATTCTTCATAACCGTTCTAGCCCTCCCATTCACTGTAATCGATCAACTGCCTCCAGCGCCGATCCAACACATCAACCCCTGCAAAGGCCGTGCTGACTGCATCTAACAACGGGCGCTATCGTTCACAGATCGCCAGGTACCAGTAACGATCCATAATCCCAATCCCATCGTTTACTACATCCTCTGATATCTCAAACTTCCCCAGATTCTCCCCGCATCAACTTGCTACGCCTCATTTCCAGCCGAGGCATCACAATCGTATACAACCTCAAATATAACAAGGTTGCAGAAATCTAGTTCAAATGGGGCAATTGTCTCGCCGGGGAGTGCCAGCTAAGCCCCTTGGCGAAAACTGTAGCAGTCATGAACCAGCAAAACTCAACGCCAAGCGGTTTATAGCGTTTATATAAACGGGCTCTCGGTCGTCGGTGCTTTAGTGGAGTTTGCGCTGTCGTCACCGTCTGTCTTATCGCTATCAGACCATCGACCCACGTACGTCAAGCGACTTTGACCCTTTCTTCATCATCAACTCTTTCTTTTGCATAAACAACAATGCCTCGTAAGTAAATATACCAAAGTGAAACTGAACCAGAATCTAACAGTTTAGTCCCTCTTTTAATAACTGCCCCCGCAGTCGCGGCATCGCTAGCATACTTCAACGCCCGATCTTCAACATGGTACGACCTCTTTCTCCTGCGCTGCGTAACTATCGCCGCTTCACGAATGTACTATCGCGAATGGACCGATCGCCTCAACCTATACTACCTCCTCGAAAACATAGCCACCAGCCCTTCGACTTCTGATCGCGCATTACTCATATTCGAGGGGAAACGTCTTTCGTATAAAGATGTCTACGAGCAGGTGCTGAAGTATGGACAGTGGCTTAAGAGCGAGGGTGTCAAGAAAGGAGATATCGTTGCGCTCGACTTTCAGAATTCGGATTCGTATATCTTTGTATGGCTCGGTCTTTGGAGTATTGGAGCGAAGCCGGCGTTTCTGAACTATAACCTCTCCGGAGCTTCGTTGATTCATTGCTTAAGGGCTGCTACGACAAAGTTATGCATCGTGGATCCTAACGTCGAGGAGAATGTTGGACAAGATGTTCGTGATCAGTTGAAGGACATTCGCTTCATTGTTCATACTCCTGAAGTCGAAGCACAAATCGCTGCGACAGAAGGTGTTCGCGCGCCGGACTCCGATCGATCCGAGAAGAGTCTTTCAAGCATGGCTATTCTCATTTACACCTCTGGAACGACCGGTATGCCCAAGGCAGCCATTGTATCATGGGGCAAATTGATCGTTGCTGGCTCAATGTCTGAGCAACTCCTTGACCGATCAAAAGGCGACATCATGTACTCCGTAAGTCCTCACCACTTCTTCTCAAACCAAGCTAACCGTCCAGTCAATGCCCCTATATCACTCCTCCGCAACAATCTTCTCCTTCAGCGCAACTCTCCTCTCAGGAAGTACTCAAGCCCTAGGCCGCAAGTTCTCAACCAAGACTTTCTGGAATGAAGTCCGCGACTCGGGCGCAACGTCAATTCTCTACGTCGGCGAGACTCTGCGGTACTTACTCGCTGCACCACCACAGCACGATCCTGAAACAGGCGAATGTCTCGACAAGAAGCACAACGTCAAGGTCGCTTTTGGAAACGGGTTAAGGCCAGATATCTGGAACGAATTCAAAGAACGTTTCGGCGTTGAAGGAATCTGTGAGTTTTACGCAGCCACAGAAGGAACCTTTGCGACCTTCAACCTTAGCAAAAACGACTACGCCGCTGGCGCCATCGGTCGCAATGGCTGGGTATACAATATGATCATGAGCTTCTCCGTCGCTTTAGTAGAAGTCGATTGGGAAACTGATCTTCCCAAGCGCAATCCCAACACAGGACGCTGCTACAAAGCTCGTACCGGCGAACCAGGCGAAATGCTCTTCCGTCTACCATCAGGAAACCCATTCGGGCGCTTCCAAGGCTACTACAACAATCGCGCAGCTACAGAAGCAAAAGTTCTTCGCGATGTGTTCAGTAAAGGCGATACCTGGTTTCGCACAGGCGATGTCGTGAGATGGGATAGCGACGGACGGATTTACTTCCACGACCGCATAGGCGATACATTCCGCTGGAAGGGCGAGAACGTTTCCACCGCTGAAGTAAGCGATGCACTATGTAAACACCCATCCGTCAAAGAAGCAAACGTCTACGGAGTATCTCTTCCTCATCACGACGGAAGAGCTGGTTGTGCAGCAGTCCATTTATCCTCTGATCCTACCGCGGAGACAATGCAGGACATAGCGACACACGTGCGCGCTGAGTTGCCCAAGTTCGCGAGACCGTTGTTCTTGAGAATCATGAGTGAGCTCGGCGGTGGACAGATTACGGGGACTATGAAGCAGCAGAAGCATACGCTGCGAGAAGCAGGTGTCGATCCATCTGGTGATAAGAGTCTAGGGGAGATTTACTGGCTCAAGGGTGAGAGTTATGTGCCTTTTACTGAAAAGGATTGGAGGGAGGTTCAGGGTGGAAAGGTGAAGCTGTAAGTTGCATATAGATCGGATACCCATTGTATAGTTAGTTCATTAGCATGATTTTAAGTATCGTTGTATAGAAGAATGGTTCGTATGAAAGAGGATCGAAGTTTGGTGAATGTTTAACAAATGAACTCATCAGACGTGATGATAATGCTATTTACTATGAAGTGTTATGTCCATCAATGCTTCATATACGCTCCTACAAAATCCACCTCTTCTACAGATCATGACTGGGTTCATTACATGTCACGATATTTTCGCCGAGTCCATCCCTAGCCCGCTTCATGAATCGCCTTGATCAGCCTATGATCCTGCTATTCCCAGACCAACACGCTGTTGGCCTTGTCCGCTTGTGTAGCTTGGTCCCACGCCATTTCCACCGGCCGCTGTGCCTGTTCGTTCTCTCATCCTCCTTCCCTCCATCAAGCCTCGAAGACCTCGCTTCTGTAGGCCAATCACACTGCTTAGTTCACCATTCCACACAAAGTTATCGCGTTCACTGCCACCAATCTCTGAAGAACTCCACTCTGATCCGCTTTGGCTTGTTGTAGCAGATAGCTCATCGCTGGAAGGTCGGCTCAATTGCTGAACATTGGTGTTGAGCGTCAGGCCCTCGGTACGATTCTGAAGATCCGATGAGAAGCTGTCGCCAGGGGTGTGTCCCAGAGAAAAGTCGGATGTGGCAGTGGGCGAGCCCACGGGATCCAGAGTTCCAACAAAGAAATTGGGGTTGAGAGATCCATCAATACCTCGGCCACCGCCAGCTGCCATGGCTGTAGCGTTGAAAACAGCCGCAGCGTTGCGACTGTCGAGCAGTGCGTGAAGTCGCTCGACTACAGCCTCCAATAGTCCATCAATACGGTACGGTCGGGCTATCTGGAGTAGCGAGCAAAGAATTTGCGGGGTGCAAAGAGGAGATGTGGGAGGTGGGAGAGAGCTCGTGTAGAGGAAATGAAGCAGCGCCTGGATCGTAAGGTATGTGTGTGGGAGGTAAAGACATCTCGGTCGTGAGTTTGGTGGTAGTGAGTGAGGTGTAGGCGCCGCGTTGATGTTCGCCGGGTTGGCCTCATGGCTCATGGCGCCTGTGGTAAAACTTGATGCTGCGGTGCTTGAAGGGGCACCAGAAGAGCTCAGTGATGAGCCAACAGTGCTGATCATGGAGGATGAGCTGTCTGCCACCCTCGAGCTTGGTGTGATTGTGATAGCCGACGCGCGTAAGGGGTTGCTTGAGAGACCAGATCTAAGGGTCATGGCATCGCTCCCATCCTGTGTCGCCGTTCCCTCCCGTAGAAGCTGCACGAAGTAAGGTCCCCATCGTCGTCCGACGATTCTCGAGTTGACTGGAATACGCTCGCCACCAATGCACAGAATATCCATATCGGCAAGTTCGCGCATGGCGAATGACTTCTCACCAAGCTCCTCGCTCGCCCTTGAGTGGTATCGTCCGCCCGCTGTGTACCCTGCTTTGCGCGCCAAACTCAGACCAGGCCCAGCATAAGGGCTGCTGGCTGAGATGAAACCTGAAAGCGGGCTTGTCTTGCGGGGATTGTCGTAAAAGCCAAATGCTTCCAACTCGACCATGCACACATTGGAAAAGTTGATACGTCGATGATTATAGTCATCGACGAGACTCCTTTTCCTGTTGCCCAAGATCACAAATGTGTTTCGGCGGTTCCATAAGACTCCACGATTCCAACTGCCCTGGCTGAACACACTTCCTCCGGCATCGATACGGCTCCATGTTAAGGTTCGCAGATCCAGAGCCCAGAGCGCATACTCTTGTCGAGATGAGGTAAGGTACGTGCCACTGACGACAAAATGGGTATCGATAACTCCGCCGTTCGGGAATCGCAATCCGGGTGGTGAATAGTTGCCTGACATTGGCCTCTCTGTGAGAGTACCGTCTGGTGCCCGGATTTGTAGCTCGAGCTTAACGTCCAAGAAGTTATAATTACAGTAAATCAACATCGAAGCACCTGGTTCACGAGCTTCTTGGCTGATACCTCCATCATGGCGTTGCATACCGTTCGATTGTCGTCGGCCGAGTTTCGAAGCCACTGAAGGAGGAAGAGGGGCGGTCACACTCCTATATGCGCCCCAGCTTCTGTCCAGAGGCTGTGTTGAGGTCCATTTCAGGCTTCGCAAGTTGAAGACGCTGATCTGCTCGATATAGTTGTTCCTGCCATCCTGTCCACCAACAATGACCATTTCTGCACCACCTGAACCATCAATATTAATGCCGATTCGGCCCTCATTAGGGTTGCCAGTCGAAGGATTATGTTGTAGAGCAGAAAGAGGAGCGCGGTGAGAAGAGAATGTGGCGGATGAAGGAAGAATACAGGCGCAATGGGCGTAGCGGCCCTGGGGAGGGTCTTGTGTCGGAATAAAGGTCCAGGCTCTGGTGTTGACGTCGTAGATGTAGATATCAGACATAACAGTGATTTCGGGTTGCTGTTGGTCGCCACCAGGAGGCTGGTTAGGGGCAGGTGACATGCCACCGTAACAAACCATCTTGGTGTCACCCAAAGCGCACATGGAGTGGAAGTATCGAGGCGGTGGAACGTCGCCTGTTGTTTCCAGCTTCGTCCAGTGTCGACGAATCAGATCCAGCTCGTACATATCTGATGTTAGAGGAGCAGGTCGACTTCTAGACAGGATCCGGCCTCCAAACACATAGAGCTTGTCGCCCAGGATGGTAGTTGTAGCTCCGACTAGGGCATGAGGCTCACGTCCAGTCGTTCGGTGAACATTGCACATGAGACCAGACAAATGTGTTGAAGGGCCATTTGAAGGTCCGCCTACAGGGGTTGCCCGCTGAGCGACACTGGGCGAGGGACCTGCAGAAGCCGATCCAGTACCTCTGGGTTTCAGGCCGTCGCTTTGCTCTTGCGAGTCATACCTGGAGGCACTCGATACACTGCTCATGCTATTATTGGCTTCGTGGGCGCCATATGGGTGCTGCGGTGGCGCAGAGCTCGACTCCATGGTGCTTGATCGGCTATCGAAGAAACTTTCTGTCTTCGGGGGCGGTGTCGGTAGTGGTGAGGTCGAAGGTGACGGATCGAAGAACTTGGGTGAAGGAATCTGCCCCTCTGGCACACTAGGTAGATTGGGGGAGGTCGAATCTTGAGGATGTATAGATTCTTGATACGGCGGCGACCGCGGTAGAGGCTTCGACAGACTATACTGAAGGGTCAAGTTTCGAGCATGCTGAGGAGGTGCTTCGCTTGCGGGGGGTGCACTGGAGGTGGAGGAATGAGCGGAGGGTAGACTTCCGGATGAGCTCTTTAAGTGCAACCGTGAAGGACTTCTCGAGAGCTTGACTGAGGGTAGCTTTCGAATTCCTCGATAAACGCCAGCAAGAAGATCGGGGGTATATCGGCCGGTCGGCTTTTCGTCGTTAACGAGATCGGGGAAACGAGAAGGAGGTTCGTCGCCTGCTGAATCCTGACGGATTGTTAGTTCTGGAGAATCAACCATGATGCTTTGCTTGAGGATCGTGAATAGCGAAACATGGGGCGATTGAAGTGCAACAATTTGCAATGGGCGGGGAGGAGTAAAGGAGCTTGAACAAAGGGCTGACCAAATAGGAAGTGGAAGCAGCAACAGCAGCAGTAGTCGAGGACCCAGGCCACAGACGACGGGAGCCAAGGCAATGGAAACGCCCGAGACGTTGCGCTGGAGATCGTGAATTCGATCCGGTGAGAAGAGAACAGGGGCGTCACCGCCAAAGACTGGGTCCCGAGGTCACTTCACGACAGGGCCAGGCCAGATGGACAGGGCCAGGGAGGGGATTGCGAGGAGCCGGACGCTGATCAGAAAACGTGGAAGGACTGAAGCGTTCGTCAAGGTCACGTCAACGAGATACAAGGAGCACTAAACGAGGAGAGGGGCGGGCGGGCGGATAGAGTCGTGGCGGTTGTTGGTCGCGGGGGAAGAGGCTCCGTCTGGAGACAGGACCGAGATGGTCAACCAAAGGAGGATAAGAACGACAGGGACGGGCGGGACGGACACGACAAGACAAGATAGGACAAGGGCAGGGCCACGCGGTGGAGGCCAGGGAAGACGAAAAAGGCCAAGGGACAGAGGAGGAGACGATGGCGTACGTACAGTAGATGCTGGGAAGCCAAGGCTAGGTCGTTAATTTCGTGTGAGTCGCAAGGAGAAAGAGAAAAAACTGGTGATGTACGGATAGGGAAGCGGTAGGGTTCAGGAGGTTGGAGAAACAGAACGGTCCAGTCCAGAATCAGAAGCCGTAAACGTAACCGTAACCGTAACCAAGTCACCTGCAGATATGCAATGCAAGGCGAGCAGTGAGTGGCACGCACCACGCACGGCACACAGTATGTATGGACTCTCTCCCGTGTGTCTTTTTTTTCTCTCCTTGGGTTGTGACTGGGCCGACATATGCCAGGGACAAAGGCCCTGAAGTCGTGATGAAGGGGACTGAACCAATGCAGTGTCAAGGTCAAGGTAGAAAGACTGGAGTTGACAAGGGGGACGTCCATTTGGCAGCTGAGTGCACGGACGCAAAAAGTTAAGGAGAGGGGTTCAAAAAGATAGTGAGTTAGTGAGTGTGGCCTATGGAGTGATTGATGTGACGCTGCAAATAGAGCACAGCATATAATACTTGGCAGATATGCATATTCTGTTTCGAATCTTTTAATTGTATACACGTAGTGTTTCTATGTTTGTTTGATGCTCAATTCCTGCATCTGCATCTGCAGCCTCTGCAATGGATGTCTCCTCGTAAAGGTCACCTACAAAATGGATGGGGCTGTCGACAGTTGTCAACTTGGGCCAAAGTTTATTAGCTCCTGGCACAGCCTTGGTTTCTGATACAGGGGACACGGCAAAGCTTCTGGAACCGAATCCTTGAGAACGAGATCGACTATGACGACAAAGGGGTTTCGATGGGGATGTTTCAGATAGACCACGTTGTAAAAACAAACTCCCGCGGAGATATCTCATTTTTTCCCTTCGGGAAATTCCGTTTGTCTTCTTTCTGCTGATAGATATTCAGGAGTCGAGGTAACATGACATTCTGCTCAAGCGCTTCGAGTTGGGACGAACCAACCAATGATACCCTCCACTCCAGAGACTGCATAATCGACCCAACTGCGGCACATTTGCAAGCGAATCGCCCAACACAACCCTCCTCCACTGCCCTGGCGCCTAGCCTGGGCCCTTAGGCTGCTGACTGAGCACTAATGGAGACACAAACACAAACACGCGGCTCAGGGGGAAGAACTGGGATCGGCATAATGAATGCCTGGTAATAATAACCAGCACTTTTTATTACTATAACTCCAGGTCTTATAGAAACGGCTTGTCATCGCTTCGTCCTTAATGTTAAACATCATCGTAAAGGAGAATTATCGTCAAGGGTCAATTCTGAGCCATCCCAAGGTTCTAACCGCGTTCATTGACGGGGCCCCCTAAAAATAATTGACAGCGCCTAGAAGGCTAGTGGAAGGAGCTGGGCTGTTTAGTGACATGGGGTCCCCTGTTTTGAACCCAGATAGCTGGGTTCGTGAAATGTCATCGCCAACCAACATGGGCAAGGAGACAACTTGTCTAGCTTGTTCATAAAGTTTCAATTGCGCATAAAACCAATAGGTGAATTCTTATTATTTGATTACTCCCGAATTTGAAACCACAGTGACATTCTGGCCCATGATCTCTCCAGGATTGAGTTCCCTCTAACGTTAGATGAGGCGAAGCAAAAACCGCTAAGTTTCCCCCAAAGCTGACTTTATTACGGAGTACCGTCTACGAAACTTTGCCGTTGTGCATTTCTTTGCCGGTACGATTGTTGGTTCTCAGCCCTGAGAGATTTCTTCTCCCTCACTGAACTGCAAGAAGGATCTCTCGTGCCTTGCATTAGTGCTCAATCCAATCGTTGTGAGGCAACATGCACCATATACCACAAATCAGTGAATGACAACATGAGGAGCCACAATTGGAACGGTCGAGGTTAATCGACCTGCTCGGGCCGTAGATTCAGATAGAGTTGAATGCGGGGATACAAGAGCGCGACATTCCAACAGCGTCCGTTGAGGATATTCGGGGCTTGTGATTAGTGATCCACCAGCCATGAAGTCGTTCACAAGCATCACGAAACCCCCCTGGCCTTACGGAGTTAGGAGTACTGACATATCACTAAGCTCCGTGTCTTAGTTCATGATTTTCTCTCAATATTACCTCTTCAAACGACTGGGTTCTTTCCCCCGGTCGTATAACAAAGGCATGCCTCGAGATAAGGATACCAATGGTACATACGGACTAGATGCAGACGGAACGGCATGTCACCAGCGGGACCTTGACTCAAAGGCTTCGAGTCTCCCCATAGATCACCATCGCGCTTCGGCCATGACGGATCTGTCCCCTTTCCGAAGTTCGTTCCCTAGGTCTAGTCCAAGACACCATGTCTGAATGTCAGGGATATTGATCCGGTCCGTGGCTGGTCAACAAACTTACGATTTGATAAGAAGAAACCAATTAATTACTGTTTGCTATAATAGTTAGTTTCAGTGTCCAATAACCTGGATATATAATGTGTGTTATGTGATTTGAATGAGGTAGTTGTGGCTGCTTATGCCACGCTATTATGATCAAGCAGATGACAAGGATACAACATGAACTGGCTCTCACATATTTCTACGCACACGATGCAAAGTCTTCGATGAAGCTCGAGGTACCTATTTTCATGAAATAACGTTGAATTGGAGGTTTTCCTCCGCTAATTACTTGAGCTTGAATGTTCTGTCTGCGTCTCTTTGACGTAACCATCAAAGGCTCTTGATGCCTTAAACGAATGGACTTGAAGGCTATATCAGAAGAGCTGTTCCGAACTGCAGCTTAATTCCATAGAGCCAATGTTTTGTCTCAGGGTAGTGAATCCTACCTCGAGAAAGCAAGAGTCATAGCCATGAAGAGGAACTGAGGCCATGGGCCATATTGGGCTTGGTCAGTTGTTGACTGCAGGCTCCTCGAAGGAAGCCTGCCACATAGCAGGGATTTTATTTGTTTCTTATGGTGTATCATATAATTGACGACTTATAACCTCGGCAAATGGTCCCAACTGTTGATGTTACTTGGATGATTGACGATCTTTATGCTTATCGGCGGCTCCACGAAGCTCCGAGTTAGCGGTGGCTTTCTCGGTTTGGAGCTTCATGCTTGTAGATCAATCTCAAGCTATAATTCATACGATTATTTGTAACCCATGCGAGGATGCGAGATGAAGTAGCAAACAAGACTGGCTGGGTTGTCGCAGCAAACGTGATATCTGATAAGTTCAGGTTAGCTCAGTCCAGACCTAGCAATTGAGCAAACAAGTTCACGAGGCAATTGCATCGGAATCCTACACTCTCTTCAACAAGAGGCTGATGACATTTCGATATTTGGTGGTCGCGATGTTATCCAAGGCCGTGTTATCAAAGTGCATGTTGTCCCACCTTCCAATTACGACACTGGCTCCCGTATAATGTGGTCTCACTCAATTTCAACCCCGCACTTACGGAAGGCCAAATCGAC
>JAAQPG010000022.1:0-28375 GCA_013186905.1 Fusarium udum
TGTGCAGATTGCACAGCTGTGCAGACTGCACAGTGGAGCTTTCTTGTCCAATAAACAACGACAGTGTGACGCGCGGCATTACCGAGGTAATCATACCACTGCCCCACCTTAGTGTGCAGTCTGCACAGCTGTGCAATCTGCACAGCTGTGCAATCCGCACAGTTGTGCAATCCGCACAGTTGTTCCATGCGCACAGCTGTTCCATACACACAGCCGGTATCATGGAATTGCTTGAATAATGGGTTGTTTGGGGCCATGCCCCTTGTCAATCATAATTCTCAAGTTGAATACTTAAAGTGATGTCAAACCCAGTAAGATTCTTACCTCTAGGCACAGTCGTTTACCAGCGCACCTCCTGTGAACAGCACAATCCCATTCTCTTCCATCTAAAAGTTACTTTCAAAGCCCTCCATCAATACCATCTCACCTTGCGTACCATGGGTCTGACTGCATCTCAGTGTATTTGCCTCAGAGCAATTTTTATAATAAGCATACTGAACTCCGGCCTTTTCTTATCCCGTATATGGAGACGGTGGTCCAACCGTCAATCCATGAGGTCAACAACGGACAGAGTTGGCTTCTTTGTTGTTGCTCTTATACTTTCTCCTTTATCCTTTGTGATAGCTGTCCTGGGACTCTATAAAACGACTGTCTGGCCTGTTGAAGAAAGACTTCTTTTGATCCTCCTTTTGACTGATGCTATATCAACGACCGGCAAACAGGTAAGATACCTCTATACATAATATCACCAGTGTTAATCTTATCTAAGGACTTGGACTTCACGCTTTTGTTTCTGCCTTATCCGATTGCTGTAGGGTTACTGTGGCTTACCTTCAGTATCCCTATATTTATTGCAACATTTCTAAAACTCGAGCAACTGTTTCTTCTTTTAGCACTAAGCTCCAATGTCTTGTATTGGCTTTCCAAGCTAGTTATATGGAGTAAAGTATTTTATCAATCATATCAAGACAGAAGAGTAATGCCCTATCCACCAGATAATGCTTTATTATCTCCTCAGATCTTATCACAACCAATATCTGATGTTACTTGCCTGGTTATAAGTATTACAGTACTTATACTTCTTAAATCAAGAATGGATAAACTGATTGTAAGTATCACTCTTTATAATTACCTTTATATTCCTAATTAATCCTATAGGGGCTAGCTTTTACTATCTCACTTCGCAGCTTAGTCTTCTATATTACCTTTGGAATTGCTCGGGTTATAGAAGCTTTTAAAAAGCTCATTAATAACCTCAAGCAGTCAACAAATATATCTATATCTGAGATACCATTAACAAATTATTAGTTCTAACTAGGGTAGCTACTATATTGAGTTTATTTATAAATGTACTGCTATTAATTGATAAAACCTTTAATTTACCACTCTTCCTCTGCAGGAAAAGCGTTTTGTGGAACAGCAATATTATGTGGAACAACACATATCGTTATATGGTTATCCACCTCATGTTGAGTGATAGTCCGTCCGTCAGGTAGATAAAAGACAAGATTGCCGTTTTCAGCCACCAATTCATCGATTTGATGAGATATCGATGAGCGACACCAAGATGTAGCCGTCCAGTGAGACTCAGTCCATTGTAAGACCTTTATTTCATCTTCCCCCATTGGACGAACTAATCTCATCCCAGACTCAGAAAGACGGAGACTTTCTTCCCTTGGCGTTTCTTGCATTTCATGGTCTGAGTCAAGTTGAACCTGAGAGGTGTTGTTCTCTCGATTCATTGACTTTTGCTGAGATGTTGCATTTGGCTGTGCCGACGAAAGCTGCTGAGATAGTGAGCCATTTGATGTTACCTGTCTCATAACATTCCAAAGAAGTTGCTGTTTTTTCCTCTTCCGAGTTTCTTTCTTCCTGCTCGAGTTTCTTCTTATCATCTTTCGATTTGGCGCAAAATCTTTCGTCTTATGCCTTTGTTTTGGAGAATGCCTACCCTCCACTTCTCTTTGATTGTCGTTATCTCTTCTATCGCTCTCAGTAGATTCAGATGTGGCAAGTGCTTCTAGCGGCTGATCTGATTCCCTGGTTTGCGGACCAGGTGATGAGCCTTCAGGATGTAACATAGGTTCGTCTCCGTCCCTGTCCTCATTGAGTCTCCAAAAGGCATGGAAGACCGATTTCCGGACGAAGAGCGATGTTATGTCGCGCGATTCTGACGTACGGCGTGAGAATGCGGAGAGATCAAATGACCATCGGTCACGCATGTAAGCACCAGAGTACTGTCGCCCACAACGACGAGCGATTGGCTCCCCAGATCCAATAGTAGTGAAGGTTGATTTAATGTCAGTGAAATCTCGAGCCCGAGCCCTCTCAAACGCATGGACTATGCGGCTTAAGATGTTTTGCATCTCGGACTCATCATATTTGTAGAAAGCTGTTGGTCTCGCATCTTGGAGGGCCTTGGATGCAGCCTGTTCGTCTGGATTTGTTACGGCTAGACGCATTATCTTATCCGATTCGAAACCCAGACGTCGCGCGTTTTGTGCCAACTGGTGCCAATTCGTGGGATGGCGAAAGGGCGCCTCAGGTGGCTCCTCTCCGTCTTCTAAGAGAGGCCACTCGCCTGTTAGCTCCACCAAGTCCCGCATGATATATAGATATAAGCTCTTTAACCTTTCGAAAAACACATCGCCAGGTCCTATAGGGTCTTTGTATGAGAATGCATCATATGCCAGAGCCTGTGCAGTAAGAGGTATCTTTCTTTTACCATGCAGAAGCCGCTTCATGGTATCAGTACATAAGCGCAGATATTTAAAATCTTTCTGTAGTGTATAAATAGACGGCAAGAGATAATTGATGCTTTTCATGCGATGGAGAATTTGTGATCTCTCTTCCACATCTGTGAGTCTTTTAAACGCCATACCACCTTCGATTAGATCAGCAAGGTAACGATAATCAACTTGCGAGACTCTAGGAACCCGGAGCTGAAACTCTTTGACGTCCTTAGTGTTAACATTGATCAGGGCTTCCTTAGAGCCCATGAGCTTGACCCATGATTCTAAAATGAACTCCATGTAGCGCACAACTTCCTAGTTAGCTGTTAGAAGATTTTTGTTTATATAGGAGGAGTGGCATACTTTATCACACTTGCCGCTAATAATCTTGTGCTAAGTACTAATCTCAAATCCCTCTCGCATCCCGGGTATATTGAGGATCAGGTCCAGGAGAGCAGGTGCTATTGATGGATGTTTGAGTATACTTCTTAAAATAACTCCTAAACTCTTCGTAAGCCGAGCCCACTAACGTTTCTCTTCTGTTAGATTGTGGGAGCGGTGGTAGATAATCCTTTCACATATATGTCCATGGGAGAAAGCACCCTCATTGATGTAATCCTCAGTAATAATTTTAAATGCTTTGGGATCCAGATCTTGCTATACGTTCAGTACTTGTATACATATCTATCCATTAGTAACTCTTACCTACATAGAGTTCAACAGTCTACCATGTACCGAGATGTGGTGTATCAAGTAGAGCTGCGGCTCGACTCCTGCCGTTGGCGCACTTTATGTATTGGAATCGTGGGAGGTAAAGCATTCGCGAACCTTCGGAGCTTCGGAGGTCATCCAGTGTCAGTTTTGACAGGAGTAAAGCTTCCGAAAGAAGACTTCCTGAAATAGTGCCTAGTATGAAGTTCGAAGGGTCCCTCCGGTTACAACCTTCTGTCTTGAAGATTCTCTTGAGTCGTGAAACTTTTGCACTAGTTATATTCTGATCACATGGCATAAACTCCGGTGAGAATACGAGATCATCGATCGAAACTTTGACGATCCCACCGAATTTCTTATTTTTTTCCTTAATAATGTCGCCAGTAAGCGAGGATAAGCGATTGGAATTGGTTTAAAAGCTGAACATTATCTTGCCGATTTTAGAGTCAATATGGAAACCTTTTCGACAGTTCCTTCAAGCTTAGGAGGAATTAATAAACTGCTAAATTACATCTAGAAGTTGTTATACCAGTAAGTATATATAAACGTGAAGCCTTAAGCGAGGGTAAGGGTGCCGAAATCAGCACTTCCTGAAACAGCGATAATGTGGTGACCAGGGGCCTAAATTCAGAAACCCCGGCCTAAATATAAACAAGAGTCTTATATAATAAAGGCCTTACGGACACTAAAATAGTCCACAAGTACTCAAATATTGGATGAAAATTCAATTTCCGTACCTCAAGGTCTACTATATATACTCATAATGTCAAAGCTTGACCGGCATACCGTTTTGATTGACGATGAAGCTGCCACTGGCTTGCGGTCACTCAGGTCTCTGCAGTCTACTGAGAAGCAGGATTCTGATGCAAAACGCCATGCTAAGGAGCTGGCTCGTCGAAAGCACTCAAAGGATGCCTCTCGTATTCCAGTAAAGGGGCTGGACACTACCAACACCAAGCCGATCCTAGTTCCAGTCTTGGCCGGTTCTCCGTGGAAGCATTATACAAGAGAATACTTCGTCAAGCACTGGTGTCTATTTGCAATAGCTATTAGCAAACAAAGCCGGGATAAGCTTTATATAATTCGTTCTTCGCTGACTTTAAATGATAAAAAACTCTAGATTATCTGTCAAATTTCGCACCCTAATGTTCTTAAGAGTGTTAAGATTTATTCTAAGGAAGATAATAACTACTATATTGTCTCTGGGATGGTAGAAACCTCATTAATGTATGTATGCCGGGCACCAGAATACCCATCAGAGGCACAGCTAAGTTCTATATTATTCCAGGTAGGTTTTTTCTACTTTTATAAAGCATTCGTTATTAAATCTAGTGGCAGGTCCTATCAGGCTCAGAGTACCTTATGAATTAAGGTCTTGTACCTGTAAATATCACATGTAGTGGAGTTCTTATTAATCTCGCAGGTGAGGTCAAAATTGGCAACGTTGAGGATTTCGACGTGGGAGGTAATAAGAAAGTGTTTCTAGACTCTTTCTGCAGGCTATTAATGATGCTAATGGACAAGGAAAGGGACCCGAAGGCTCAGATTGGTCTATCACATCCAAATCGATGGTCTACTGAAGCTGTTCACATGCTTAGTTTGCTGGGCTCAGAACCGAGTATGGAAGAGTTAGCTATACATAAGTTTTGGAAAAAGGGGAGAAAAGAAGAACTAAAACCACTTGTATACTTTACTCTTATTACAGCGTATCATAGTAGATCTTAAAAGGCGCCTTTATATATAAAGTTAAATAAATTATAGTTATATATTTTAATTAATACGGAACTAACTAATATGTAAATCTATTATTATAAAACTACATTAGTTAATTGTTATTTAATTGTATACTTTATATACTTACCAGATATAAACTGAATATACTCCGGATTTTGTACAAGCTCAGCATCCTTTTGCAAAGCTTTAAGGAGATGATATACTTTAGATGGCCATAGCTTTGGCGGCCGACTATCAACAAAGGTAACCAAGCATGAGAAAATATCATTGCGCATATTATGCACAAGCCATGAGTTAGGTGAGAACGTAAGTGCCTATATAACTATCGCGTTGGGGCTTAGATTTCGAAGTCTTTTGCAGCGTTGCTCAAAGTTCTTAGCTCGCTTTTGCCAAAGGCTTTGAGACTGCAGCGAACTACCAGGGCCGTTGAATATTGCTTTAATACTCCGACGAAAGCTTGAAGGTACCAAGACTTCTTCTTTAGCAATGACTTTGGATGTAGCAGCTGCTACTTTGAATCGTAGTCCTGCACTGGCCTCCCAGGCATATTTTGACTCTGCTTTAGACAGTAGTGTGATACCAACTCCTTCCAGCTTCTCACCCAGTCTTATGAGCTCACCTAATTCATCTTCATTGCATTGAGTTGGATCAAAGTCAATGACCAGCTCTGTAAGCGTCCGCGCCGAAATGGCGATCTGGTCTAACACAGATGTAGTCATTGAATCTGATTAAAGGAACTTAAGACGGCGTTAACCTCTTCCATATATAACAGCAACCGGAAGGGATACCCTTAGTATAAATACATATTCATCCCGACGCTTAGATTCCGAAAATAGTCGATCAGGGGGCCAAAACCAGTCCCAGGTCGTTTCATTTCTGCACGAGGACCAGGGTACCGTTTTCATTCCTGCCTCTACTTCAATCTCCTCGCAGCAGATGGTCAAAAGCTGCACTTCATAGTAAGCCTGGAGTGTTATTGGCTACAAGGAAAGAGGTAGTTTCCTCAATGAGTCCGTCACTGGTACAGCTAACCATCTGAGCTCCTGACCAATTGGAACATTGTGGCTAGACTCATGGTTTAGCTGGTGGAAGAGATATTAGTTTTGCTGCAGATGTTTCCACTATTCAGAGAGACACTGGCCGCTTATAATATCTATCTATATCTAGATAAGTTTAGTATACTACTATATAAAGTAAAAAGGAATAGAAGTAATTAATTAAGTAATTTTCTCGATATTAAAAATCCAAAGCAATCACTAAGTATATTACTTCTTAAACAAAGACTGTTGTCTTTTCCTCCTCTACTATAGCTATTCTCCTTATAAGCCTCTGTGCCTGCTCACGACCTTCGTCTATAATTTGCCTGGCAATCTTAGGCTGACTGGATAATAACAGAGATAAGAGGATAGAGTTACCAATAAATAATACAAAAAGCACAAAACTCAAGAGACCGATAAGTATTTGGCACCAAATTATCTCACGCTAGAGACTAGCTGATTGAAGGTAAGGTAGCCAGGCTAGGATAATAGAGATAACTCTTCTGATGAAATATACTGAAAGAACTTCCAGCAAGAATAACGAAAAGTCAGCGCAACGGCAGACCCTAGCTGAGAACAAAACATTTACACTGCAGTATGGAAGGGTAAACCAAATGGTCCATGGGAGGTTAAGAGAGAGAAACCCCAGATAAGCCCTAGCCTCCTTGATTAGGCTGAGCTGGGCGCTGCTGGCCTGAGGGGAAATTGTATTATCGATATCCCAAGTAAAATACCAGATACCGATTGGGATACCTAGAAAGATGAGAGCCAAGATGATCATTTTGACAAAGAGAGCAAAGGCTCGAAGAGTTAACTCAATTAGAGAGTACTGTATATTGAAAACCTTCATTGTGGGCAGATAGTTAAAGCAAAGCGCATAAGGAACCGGTGCTGCAGCTGTTGTCATCTTCTTGGTAAAATGAAATGACAAACGTTCTTTATTAACCCAGGGGCTGATTTGTAAACACATAGAACCTGACCCATGCACAAGGATGCCAAAACCTGCACCTGTCGCAAGGGTACGGAAACCTGCACCTGGAGCGAGGGTGCGGAAACCTGCACCTGAGGATGCTAAAATTTGCACAGGAAGGGAGTTAAAACCCCGCACTCATGTGTCACCTGTAAACAGACCCATGTAAAACTTTGTTTAGTAGTGGAGTAGTGTGTTAAATTAAAATCTCTTATACATAGCATAATAGACCTAGGTTTTAGCTCCTTTACTAAATTACGTTAAATTACTATACATTCTAGATTGACTGCCCTCTTCTATTCTATTGCAAAGCTATGGCCACTTTCTTACAGTGTTTAGCTCATTATCCTGTCCTGGATTGTTTACTGTCCTATCTCTCGGCTACGGATTCTTCTATTATACTTGGCCTTATTGGAATTCTCTACAACGGCGATAATAATGCATACAAAAGGTATGTTAATGTTCTTAGAGACATCCCTCAGTATGCCGGTTGGATCAAGCAGATGCTATCAAAGGGTCACACAGTATTGCTTGTAGGAAAGGATCTAGAAGCACTTAAGCTCTCTTACAAGTACCCTCTCTAGTACTAGAGAGAACACTCTTGCAGTGAGGTGAGAAGCTTATAGCTCGTGGCTCTCGCCACAAAAATGCAAAAGGATGGCCTAAGGAAGACAGATGCAATTCCTGCCATGGACCAGAGTGGTGATATTTTCGAAATTCCAGTGTTTGACGAGGGCTATCTGAAGTATAGTCACATTGGAGGGGGTTGTTCAAATGCGCTCTGCTACCCATTCTCGTTATCAATGTCCTACAACATGCCACTACCTCTGCCGTGGCCCAACTGTGCCTATGATATAATGCAGAAGCGATCCTGGCATACAATCTCCCAAGCTAGCGACTCAAATATCGATCTCGTCTACCTTCCTAATTACTACACTCAGGATATACTTTTTAACGAAGCGACAGATTCCTCCACGCCATACTTCACAGCCATATTTAGCTGTCCGAGACCCTTCACCGAGCCAAGTGCTATCCCGTACATCAACTTAAGAGACGGAAAGGTCCGAGTGACTCTCACGGATCCTTATATAGGCCAGGGAATAGACTTCCCAGTAAACACAGAGTGGCATGGTGAGGATTGGAGTGAAGAGTCCAATATGAACACCTTCATTTTTGCATTCTACCAGCCTCGACTTCATACACAAATTAGGGGGCTCTGTCGGTATAACTTTATGGCTATAGAACTAGAAGGTCTGGATCCCGATCTTAATAGCCTTGAGAGGACAACCTAGCATAGCAATGACATTATAAGAGAGTTTAGTAATAGCTAAGATTAGAAAGATTTAAAATATTCTGGTAATACTTATAAAGTATAAAGTAACTCTAGCTAATATACTATATTGCTTTTTAGCTATAATATATATTATGTTATTTAAGTTAAATACGTAGAGTCGCTATGTATATAGTTTACAGTATAGTATAATATAGATATAGACTCTATAATATACCTGTCTTAATAACTGTTCTCTTTATATAAACCCTCTAGAACTTGCTGCATTGAGGTCTTCTGAACGGCTACCTAACTGTAGATGTTTTCCATAGCCCCGTCTAGTTAAGCCACCCTTGCTGTAGTGCAGGGATATAAAAACCGCACCTAATAAGGGGGGGCCGAAAACTGACGCTACCGCCAGGACTATATATAACAATCAGTTTACAAAAACGGAGCTAACTCTGAGCGAACCTTCAAGACCAGATAAGAGTCAGTGTAACGGCAGTTCGAAAAACTTGGTTGTATGTAGCCTAGACAGTATAATGGCCCAGTTTACATCTTTGATAGAGATGGCAACAAGAAGGCAAAGCAATGCAGAAAGAGAAAGGTGGAAGAATAAATGCTGTGAGGCTTTATGCAGTCACATAAGTAAGTCTTCATAAGGGCCCCAACAATGCATAGACTAAGACTCGCAGATTCAAGGTTAAGTCTTAGTCTTGAAACCTCCCAAGTCAGATTGCTACCTGTGCGAGATGATCCATATCGTTGGTCTATCGTCCCTGGTAAGGAGTACCTTTTTGAAAAGAACCTCAGCGAGCAGTCTACCCAGATATATAAAGATCTCTATCAGGGGATCAATAAAGACTTCAAAGCCATAAGGCCACCTCCATTACTGTTAGACAAGCCGCGGCAGAGAGATAACGCTATAAGACCTCTTAGATTTGCTCAAGTTATATATATTGACATAAATAGAGCACTCCTCATCAAACAACTATCCGAGTTACATCACAGATAAATGAATTGCAGGTGCAGAAGGATTACGCTCTTCAGAGAGTAAGGCTACTGGAAAGTCAGCTTCAGGAAGAATTAAAACGTAGGGTAGGTCTAGAAGAGAAGCTCCAGGTAGCACATGAAAGGCAACAGTGCTTAATGAGGGAGCTTCAAAAGGCAGAAAGACGAGAAACATACTTTCGGAATGCAGCACTGGACTATTCTCAGGAGATAGCAAAGGTTGCACCGGCTTTGAGAAGGCTCACTGAGAAGACGTATTTCACAGATGATGGGTTTGTTTAAGATCCCTATGACAACCTGCTCAGGAATTCAGTTGGTGTTAGTTGGTAACGAGAAAACAATGACAGCTAGCAGACCAGGGTCCGGTTTTGATATCCCCTACACGCCGCATAGAATAATGTAATGGAAATTATTTAAATAAATGCCATTATTACACACATATTACTGCTACCATCCTGGCCAATTTCCCCTAATGCAAATCTCACTCCTCGTCTTACCCAACCTCATTACAGTCGCTCTGCTTAAATATATCACTATGAGCAACCATTTAAGCCACTTAACACAAGATATAATGCAAATATTAGACAACATGGAGCCTCAAGGAACTTCCAAGACAGTCAATAGCTTAACAATTGAGATTGGGTTACTAAAAGAAGACATCGAGAAACAGAATGCCCGTCTTTCGGCATCTAAAGCTCTTCTTGAGGAAATCATGGACATCATTCAAATCACTACCAAAGCATCAGACCTATTCAAGAAACAAAGCATGAATTCAGAGAGTGTTTGGGCCAGCTTTTGGGGCATTCTAAAGGAGTGCGATGAATCCATTTTTAAGATGGATTCAGTCTAATCCCGCGATATTTAGCGCAATAGCTCTCTTTCGTCGTTAGATATCAGTTGTTTATCAAGCCAGTACCATTCCTTCGTAAAACGTCCAGCATTTCTCTGATAAAGTCTGTAATTTGAATATTTCTTGCGGTCTGTAAAGCTTGCCATTTCTGGATTTCCTCCATCCTGGTCTCGAGTCCGGCGATTCTAGCCTCGAGAGATTGTAGGCTGGCATGATCCTAGCTAGACTGACCAGAATCAACTCCCATTTCTTATTCATTCTCGACGCACGTGACGCCCCCCTCAGTCAACTGACCGCCAGTCATAATTTGATTCTGTTCATCAGCCCAGCCTTCAAAGGCAGAAAGGCCCATCGGGAGGTCTATTGCAGGATCAGATAAAAGCGTGGCGGAGTTCCCAATGCCCAGCACTGGAGGAAAGTCGAGTTCAGTGCTAACATAATCGTCATAAACGTGATCAGCTATACTAAGTGTAGTTCCCTCAGTATCTAGCATATCTAGCTAATTGATGAAGGATAGATCAAAGCTGTTAGACAAGTCTTGCAAGAAATCAAGACCTTCCTCATAAAGTCCAAGGGGACCAAAAGCTCCATCAGACACAGGTTATTCAGTAGTGGTTGTGGCCAACGCGGAGTCAGTGGGGACAGGATCTGCAAAAAAGGTAAGGCTAGATGACACTAAGATAAAAGCTTCGCAGCTCTGCGCGAATGAACTTTCACTAAAACTCATAGCTAATATAGAACTGCATAACCAGATATAACAGCAAGAAAGTCGTGCAAATTTGCATTTATTTTTGAGGCTTTTTGGCATTAAGCAAGGTGGCGCACGCGTTCGACCAAGAGACCTAACCTTTCGCTGCCAACAGCTTTCCTCCTTGATGTTATTTTGTTGGTTTTGAGTCTGTTGGTTCAGTACATTGGTGATCTAGAGCCAACAGGTTAATGATACGACAGAGCAAGGGTACAGATTACGTGCCCGTACAGCTATTTTCTGTACCCCTGGTAGATTCCAAATCTTTGATGGTGCTGCTGTCATTTTTCGTGACTTGTAAGGCACTTAATGACGACGAACAAGTTTAATTGGTGGTAGCAAATGATCGGGAACATGAGAATTTCGTGCTTCCCCCAATGCCTCAAAGACGGGATCAATATCGACCCCCTTGCTCAAATGCCAACCAACAGCATAAAATACATGTATGACTGGCAGGCTCGGGGCTGATTTCTGCTACCCTGGTCACTCACTACCGGGGTGACAATGAGAACCAAATGCTTCTGCCAACAAAAATAAATTGTGAATCGCATCTGGCCAAGCGTTATATAGTTGAACAACTACTTGTCGTTTGCAATCACTTTTACAACTAGGAACCTACCCTTATCTACACCTTCATATCCTTCACGGCTCACGTTGCAATGGTACAGTACTTCTCATAGAAGTAGAGAAGAAGCGTACAAATTGACCATCAATAGGAGTATCAGCACCAACTGGTCACCATTCCTAAGAACTCCATAGTAAGAACTTGGCAGCAGCCCGCGCCTGTGCAGCAGCAACCGTCAAATACAGCTTGCTTTGTATCTCGACTGGCAGGCAAGCTTCTTCTTTCGCACACTGATAACATGAATTTACGTCAGATGAGTACTCAATTGTAACAGGATGTTAGCAGTTGGCGGTAAGAGTATGAAAAACTCCTTGTAGAGTACTGGAAGATATCTGAACACAATACTGCTCTCTTAGGTCAGGTTTCTCGTCTAAAGGAACAAGTCCGGGCGACTAAACCTAAACGGGGCAACAACAGAGGTCGCCGTGACGATGGCCTTGTGTCTATGCCCCTTCAAGCAGGAAGCAAGGATATTGGTTCTGATGAGCAGGAAGCTGTTGGTGATGAGTGAAATGAGGTCAGTGCGTACTAAGCTGGAATCATAGTCCGCGTAAAGTTTAAAGGAATTCGTTTTGGTTATTGACCCTTGTATCCAAGTCCCGTGTTCAATTCCACCTGCCATTATGCAGGGGGTTCAAAAAGCTGATCCCTGCAAGGTCGATTCCGTGCCTTGCTTTAACCCGCCGTACTCCGCAAATAGCGGAGAAAAGGAATTAGAAGGTTCAATGCCTGTTACACCCTTTGCTCTGTGACGCATTGACTCGTTCGTTTGCGAAATGGAGGTGCCGTTTCTAGCTTCCGTGCTCGCGATGATGTAATTCCTCGGGCAGGATCGAATTTAACACACTGTATATAATCCATTTAAACTCTTTGAGATGGACCATTTCTCTCCTTCCCCCTATGTAGAGCTACTAATGTTGGGCTTCTTACATTGAATTGGCCATGTCTCATCCCAAGGTCACTCAGCGCAAAAGACGCACTCAGACATTGAAAAACAAAATGAAGCAATACTCACATATCTTCGGCGTCAATATTACCGTCATTATGCAAGACAGAAAGACCCTACAAAACCAAACCTTAACATTTTCACCTGATCACGGCTGGGCCACCGTAAGTACATACAAGAGTGTAGGCTCTTAGCGTTAGCTAATCCAGGCATCGTAGACCTCTGGTCGCTCAACTAACTCCTCAGGTCGCCCCGAGATATCCACTCAGCCAGAAGGCCAAGACTTTATTGAGCGACTTCAGCAGCGATTTGAGCAAATTAACGTCGAGTGCCCCCCTTAAAGAGAAACATGACAAGAATTTTAGTCCTGCAGTGACAAATGTCTCTACCGCTTATCATTCTCAAGAGCAACAGCACAGATAGGCAAGAGATGTCGTTGATAGAATTTAGTGTGATGGAACTCCATAAATATAACCATATTGTCCTCCTATCATTTATTATGCCCTACTAAGAAGACAAACATGCCCTACAAAATCGCCTTCGCTTAGAAGGTCGACTGCAAGTAAGCTCCCGCACCCTCTTTTTGTGGGTTCGCATCCCGAAAACCGCAGTTGCAGATCCCCTCTCAATGAGATTCGTAATATCATATGGTGATCCACTGATTGGAAAAGTGCGTGAGCCCTGTTCCTTCAGTTCGATCAGCAGGGATTGACCTGTCCTAAATTCAAGGTGCTGCTGAATATTGCCATGCTCGTCTGTTTCTACTGTCGATCGACAATACTTTCCGTTGATATATACTTTTGACCGTAGTAGCTTGTTAATTACCTTTGGTAACGCTGCGTCCCTACCTTTTCGAGTGCAGAGTATACTGCCCTTGACGTAAAAGCTCGACCCACTCTTCTGAGGCAAAGCTGTCAGTTCAAAGTAGAATAGAGTTGCGAATAGGTGGTGAGCAACTTCTGGCACAGCTCTCGGTAACATATCGTCCCCATACACCATGGATACAAGTGCAGGCATTGATGCAGTGTCGTCAATGGCGGGAGTATTGGAAATAGTGAGGTCCAGCCTGTACCTGCCACTATTCCTACCGGCGTTAAAATCGGCACTTGTAGCCTCGTCCCAAATTCTTCTTCCTCGCATTTGAGACATACATGCCCGTATCGATCGGACAATCCAGCAGTCGGTAACACACTTTGGCACTTTGTCTCTTAAGGGAGCATTTGGTGGCGTTCCGGTCCCTACGTTCAAGACGAGGTCTGGTTGCGCTTTGCCATAAGTCGCGGCAAACTCGGCCAGCACGATCATAAGGGGGTTGTTTGCTAACATCCCCGCATCCTGGAAACTTCCGAGACCAGCGAGATATTTTGCTGAGAAGTATCTGCAAGCAAAAATTAGATTCAGCATCGATGTTAAATGTGAGCGCAGGACTAACAATTGTGCAGCTGAGGCACTCCTTCCTCTGCTGAAGAATTAGCCACTATTTTCTTAATCTTCTCAGGTCAGCCACCGCTTACACTTCCCATATCTTGATATTTTCTGCCTCTGCCAGAACCTTGTAACCGCGTCTTTCTCGGTTTGAGCTGTTGTAGTTGGTGAAAAGGCAAAGAGAAGAAGGGTAGTCGATAGTTGCTGCCGGGATGCCGATTTTGGCTCCTATTTTCTGCGTATAGGCTGTTTCAGTAAACACCGTTTCACCGAATACGCTTCTCAGTGCAGTTTCAATGTCATCTTCAGAATACATTGCGTCGGAAAGAATGGCTCGGATCCAATTGATACCAGGTATGGATAGTGTTGATGGAGGCCGGAAAGCAAGTTTTGCAAGTTCCTGAAATTCATTGCCACATCGTTCTACCGACCATCCGTTGGCGAACATTGCAAGTACTATTAAAGCTCCTGGTGGCAGTCAGTTAGCGCAGTTCCGCACACTGGAGTCATTTGGTCATGGCCACAAACCTGCGCTTACACCGTATGCCAGTGTGAAGAACTCTTGTATCGGTATAGGGAGATCAAGCTGCTGTTGGACCTGACCTAGGATAGTAGGAGGTATTATTCCACGAACCCCACCCCCATCAATACACAATATTAAGTGGCCGGCTGTAGGCGGCCGAACACGTACCACCAAGTCTATAACATCGCCGTCAAGCAAACAATTCTTTAGGGAAAAAAGAAAAGGGTCAGCTGGCTCTGACACGCCAAACGTCTGAACGCAAGTTTCACAGATCCAATGGCCACATAATTGTTTATGCATCGGAATCCGTGTAAGACAGGAGAAACAAGTTTTATAGGTTTTGATGTTGGCCCAGTGATTCGAGTGATCCATTAGCACAGATTGGTGTATGCATTTTGACGACTCGCCTTGTTTGAGGCGGTTGAATAGACAGGAGAATCTCTGCACAATTGAAGCCAAAAGACCGCTTGGCAACAGATGTCCTTCATTACGATTGACGGTAGTCGCCTGCCTGCAGGCCTCCGTACAGATGTCTCTATATAGGCTTTGAAACACATCTTGGGGGTTGAACACTGCAAGGGTTAGCCTAAATCATTGAGTTGTCTCTGGAGACTGACAGTGCATATCAGGAAGATAATGGTCACAAAATAGACTGGACGCAATTATGGGAGAAGCAAAGGAGATGAGATCTTCCGAAGAGGGTATATGACTCATGAACTGGACGAGATGGTCTGCTAGCTCAGTTGAAACTGGAATATCGCGCCGAGCACTGCGTATAAGATCCATGGGTTTCTGACACAGGGTACCTGCTGACTCAAAAGTCCGTTCAAACAATTCGTTCATATGCTCAACAGACAACAGCAGCCCGGACTCGCGGCGTCGCTGGCGGACCACTGCTAGATGCTCGCGGAAGCCAGCCTTAATCGGTGGAGAATAATTTGAATTAATAGCTGGAACAAACCATAAGTCAGTGAAGTAGCAATCCAGTGCATTAGAGGTCAGTGCCATGATTGTTGAACTAAAGAGGCGCTCTGCTACAGCAGCAGCATCTGGCTGTAGCAAGTGTTCCTCACAGAGAAGAACCATTAACGATGGCTTCCAGAGTGAACCATTCTGAGATGGCCAAGTGGCGATCCAGCGCGCAATCTTGGTCAGGTCTGAAGGTCCATAAGAGTAGAAGCAGAAGATATCCACAAATGAGTATAGTAAGCGAGAGAACAGGAGCCCATGGGATTCTCCATCGGACATTTCTTGCGACAGCAAGACTTCCGTCTGTAATGAGCAACACCCAAACCTTCTCTGGGAGCCACGGAGAAGCATAGCAGCGTCAGCGATCAACACAGGCTCCTCATTGTTCGCTCCCATATCAATATCTAAGCAAAGTCTACCAGAATATTGCCGCCGTTTCTTGACAAGGCTTTTCTGATGGCTGTCGAATATGACGTTGAGGCTCGGACATGGGATTTCAGGTTTAAATGAAGATGTAAGTCGCTGCAGTCTCCCCGAATGATAGACTGATGGAATTCCTTGAGCAGAAACCCATAACCAATGGCTACAGTTACACCTGGCCATCTCGTGTGCATATCAGAGCTTTTTGTGACTCAATCTGGCAGGCGAAGCCTTGACATTATGTAAGTGAGGGATATGACCCAGGTTAAGTCCTCTTTTGAACACCGCTGTCTCTAGGGCTTTGGTAACCCAGGACACGAAACACGCACCCATGCGACTCCTACTATAATACATAAAAGCATTAACAAGCCATCGAGACCATAATGGAAGCGATATTCAGAAAAATGGGTATAGGAACTGGTATGGAATCGCATACTTGTGGTATTTGTCATCGCCCGCGGTCAGATGAGTTTCATCGTCGCTACCCTGCTGGCCAGGGTTATCCTCGCACCCATTCCATCTGTCGCCATTGCCGTCAAGAACAGCGTGCAGTTAAAAGTAGATCTGAGCAACCTGTCTTCCAGACAACGCGCAAGAGTAAACCCGTGCGCCGAAGTGTCATTGTTGCAGTCAAGACCATCTGTCGTGCTCTGATAAGTGGCAGCGGCCTAGATATTCACATTCACCACCATCACTGGTATCATAATGACGGGAAGGATGGCGTAACAAGAGAGAAGAAGAGGCTCCGTTCAGAGTTGATAGAGAGTACAGGAAAGAGACATATGCAGGTTGCTGAGCTTGCTGATGGCCCAGCGCCATTACCATGTGAGCTGCCTGCATATCAAGAACTGACCTACGGTCCGTCACGATCAGAACAGAAGCCAGTCTTCAGATTTCATGTTACAGAGTACATTTAGTCAGATGAGTTAGATCTTACCTCAATAACTGTTGAAGTTGCGCGTCTATTCCGGAAGACTCTTATATTATCTATTGAGTTAAACTGTAGAGACTTAAATCAGATTTATTTTTATTAACATTAATAGTACAAGTATACATAACAGTAAATAAATATATTTAAGTATGATATACCAGATATCTAGGGAACTACTTGAAGAAAGCTTCATTGCAAGTATTGTGGTTTCTAGCATGATGTTGAATCTAATGTTGTTTGAGAAGCCGCAAGAACCAGAATTGATATAATAGCAGCATTAAGCCCATAAACAGGCTACAAAAACCAGCAATACTAGCTGTTACTATGGCTGCCACTGACCAATCACTGTCTTGAGCGGTGTAAACATTTGTGAGCCCAGTTAAGAGAGCCATCAATGCGTTAAGTAATCCAGGGCTCTGATATATCAGCACATATTTATTCAGATGGGGGACATACTGACAGAAAGATTCGATAGACAAGCCAGAACCAGTTATGCTTAAGGTTCCACCATGCCCACAGAATGCCTAGAATGCCGATAGCACAAGACAGGCTTCCAATATATAATAAGGGAACGTTACGGACAGCGCTCTGGATGACACGCCCAGCCTGATTGTGATCCAAAAGTCTGCTTCGGCTCAATGAGGTAAAGGTTCCAGGAAATACAATAAATCCTGCAAGTAAAAGCCAGTTGGAAATTGAAGCTAGGAAGTTCCAACGAAGGGGAACTTCATGCGACTCCACAACCATTCTTTCGTAGCTTGTTAGGGACTCGGCCGGGAGGGGTACCTGAGCAGCCCTTAAGGCAACATCTTCAAGTTCTTCATCTTTAGTTCGAGTAGTTTCCATTTCTAATGTTTGCCTAGAAGTATTTTCTCGACGTCGCCATTAGAGGGCCAAACCGCCAGCCTTTATGTTCCTTTCATGAAGTGTCTGGTTTCGGCACCCCTTGTGACCGGTGTTGCCAGCTGTCACCTGTCGACAGGGGTCGGCGTGCCGGTTTTGCGATTCACAAGCCCTTTATGATATGCTTACTGGACACTCCTTTTCTAATTGAACGACTCCTGGCTGTCAACTGCCATTATGGATTCCACGGATATCTATGGTATCTTCATGGGTAGTGTTATACTTTTCCTGCTCATCTCTTCGTGCTTCTATCCTATTATTCAAGTTTCATACAGTCACCTCCGTCGTTTCTTTCTTCGTCAGATCTATTTTTCCCTCCTCCCCCGGTGGCTTGGTGGATGTCTTCGAGTGTCAAGATATTGCGGATTGCTGATGATTATTTATCTCAACGCCAATGTATGCTTGCTTGTCGTTGATGTGAAAGATGGCTCTGACTTCACCCGAAGACTTGGAAGGGCTGCGCTAATAAACCTCGTACCTCTTTGTGCGGGTGGCCGGTTTAACCAAATCGCGCATGTTCTTTCAACTCGGCCAGATACTTATCTCACTCTGCATAAATGCATCGGTCTGGTTTTCATCCTTGAAGCCTCTCTACACTCCATTCTCTCATGGCTGCACGGTGATATTGATCTCGAAAGATGGCCAGATAAAGCAGGTTTAGTTGTGAGTGTATTGCATACCCTTTACCAAGTGGTTTATTTCTGCAAGCCGTTGGCTCTTTGAAATTTCAGGGTTACTAACGATTTGAAGGCTGCCAGTTCTGTTGGGGCACTTGCATTAATGTCCATCCCTGCGCTCTGGAAATGGATGTACGAGCCTTTATCGATATTGCACCTCGTTCTCTCAGCCACAATAATTACTAGTCTCTGGTTTCACCTACCTTCAACAAGCATAGCAAAGATCCCTAGGCTCTACCTTATTGTCGCAATATCGACCTTTGCACTAGTCAGGTTGATTTTCTTTTCAAAACTGCTCCTCATCAACGTCTCGACAGAACTTGTCTCTACCGCTACTATTCAGCAGGTTGGAGAGAATGGTATAGAAGTCAGGGTGACTATGCCGCGGCCTCTGAAGTTTCGTGCCGGTCAATTTGTGTTCTTAAGTATTCCGCGACTTGCCTTGTTCCAATATCATCCGTTCCAGGTAGCCTGGGAGTACCTAAGTGACAAAAGCGATGGCGGACGACAGGTGATTGTGATCATCATTCAACCTCGTCATGGCTTCACTAGTCGACTTCGTCTGGCGGTTCCTTTCGAGAGATACACAGCCCTTGTAGAAGGGCCATACGGTAATACTACCAAACTTGATCAATATGGGACTGTGTTACTCTTTGCTACAGGGATAGGCATTGCAGGGCAACTGCCATATATGAATGAGCAACTACGATTGTATAGAGAATGGCGGACAAAAACCAGGAGACATGTCCTGTATTGGGAGATCGAAGCTGAAGGTAGGGTCTACTATGTTTAAGCTTATTCAAAACTTACATCCAATAGAATACAGGTACTGGGTAAACGAATGGATCAACGAGATCCTATCCTGGAATATCGACTACGTCAGTATCCCCTACACATGCCGTTCACTGCAACTCATATCAATCTTATCACAGGACATCCAATTATACATACGAGGAAGATTTCTGGCCAAAGATGCCGAGAGGGGCATCTCCGTGAAGAAAGGAGAGAAGCTTAAGCGACTTACACTGAATTATGACATTATGGACCCACAGAGCCTCCTAGAGGATGAGATGCGAAGACGCAAAAGTGGAAGCCGTATTTTAGTTTCTCGTATGTAACTCTCCGTAAAAGCCTTGATGAAGCTGACGTCTGTAGTTTGCACGGAACCTATCATGGCTCAAGCAGTGACTAGGACTGTTCGTCCATTGCTTGGAGACGACATTGACTTGGTAGAATTGGACTTTTGTCCTTGGGCAAGCTCAAGGCGCCCAAATTCGCGACCCACCGACGGGGAAAATTAGATTGCTGCAACAGTGGGCGAGCTTTTCCAATTTTTTGAACATTATTTATCGAGCTCTGGTAGCTAAATACAATCATTTAACTGTCTACTGAAATTCATTTGAATACATATACCCTGAGCAGACATGATCTTTATTTTCCCAAGTCCAATTGACCCCCTTGGATCTGTTGTAGTCCTTTATGAAAAGCAATAACGGCTAACTGTAGGCGGTCGATGACATATTCAACCTCTTCACAGAGGTATTCACCCAGTCGTCGGACATCTTGCAGATAAGCGACTTCTGCCCGGAGACGCCCAACTTCGCGTGTTCTTTCTAATATGGTTTCTTCAGGGGATTGTCGGTCAAAATTCTTGGTCGCTTCAAGTTTGTCCCGAGTTGCATCTAGAGAAACTGACTCGCCATGAGCGCTTGCTATCTCCCTGTCGATTGGGCGCGGACTAGCAGGTCGATCCATTACCACGGTAGAAGATGCTTATCCGACTAGGAAGTAATACCAGCTTCACTTTTGAATAACTTATATATTGGCGTCACACGTAGGCTTGTCGGACGAAAGTGACACCCCTGTATTCAATGGTACCAGGGTGCGCTTTTCGGTCTTACCGGGGTATACGTTTTTGATCTCATGAGTAAGACGTAACTTTGGAGCAGCACTTGGGGTGCAATTGCCTTAATGTATAATATGTAGGAGCTAGAACTTTGGGAATTCGTATTTACCTAAAACCTTGGAATCGCGTAACGGACGTTCGTACTTATCTATTCACCACTAAGATGGATCCCATCCGTTAGTATCAACGGGCTTAACTTATGAAGGAGAGCTAATAGTAGCAGTAGATTTTGTGGTTCACGACATAATCCTTCAGCTCTATAGAGGATTTGACTTTCTAGC
Organism: Fusarium udum; assembly: GCA_013186905.1. Classification (NCBI taxonomy): domain Eukaryota; kingdom Fungi; phylum Ascomycota; class Sordariomycetes; order Hypocreales; family Nectriaceae; genus Fusarium; species Fusarium udum. The sequence goes on from JAAQPG010000022.1 coordinate 20,670, forward strand.
TGCATTAGTTGCCCTCATAGCTGCGATAGTAATGTCTTTTGACACTATTCCAGACCATGAAAAAACCATTTTTAGCGATCTAGCAACAGGGCTTCTAGGTAGCGCTGTAATATCAAGCATTATCGCATTGCTCCTCAACCAGATAGTGCTAATCGAGTTTCAAACCCATGAGCGTCTGGACAGCAGTCAGCTGTGGATCCAAACGGGATTGGTGGATATCAGTATTGCTGAACTGATGTCTGGATTGATAGCTTGGTCTATCGACAGATATGCTCTCTGGGTTACTGTTCTACTTGGGAGTGAGGCTCTGATTCTCTTGCTGGGCGCGATGTTGCTGTCATCCAGGATGAGGGCGGGCATGTCAGGGATACAAGAACAAACTTTGAGCGGGAAATTAGTGATTTAAGAGATAGGCCCTTTCTAGAACTGATAAAATAATTATGATATTGCATTTAGATTCCATATAGCCTCTGCTAAATGGCCCTCTGCGTGCGCTACCCTACCCTCATTATCATAGGTGTCCCTGCGTGTCCATGTAAGATCTACTGATGAATGTTGGATAGATGGTCGAAGAAAATCGCAACTTGCGGGAACCTCTTTTTGTTAGTACATAAAGGGCAATAGTAGATTTCCTCAGACTCGGGAATCCTGAAGTCTTCGGGACCTGACGACACTCTATCGAGTGACCTTGTCGCGAGTTCGCGCAGGACACGATCTGAGAGAGGAACTGGCCATCAGGAGGCAACCTGCAGTATTCCTGGCAACTTCATATTCTCAGGGATCTGCCATGTATCTACACCTGCATGTATACCTCTGATTTCTGATGAGATACAGGGAATACCCATTCGGTTGTTAAGCTTGTGCACAGACGCTAAGCCCTTAGCTGATTGTTCTAGCGACCTCAGAGCCCCAGGTGCTTTATCTGGAAGGATACACTCAGCCAAGATCCTCTCCCCGGCAGTCATAGAAGGCGGAGAAACTCGGATTATTTGGGTTCCATCGGGAGGCAACTTGGTTGTTGTTAACGTAACGCTAGGGCTGATTGTGGGGGAGCTTACTGTCATAAACCTTGTTGGGTGTCTAGATGCAGGTCTAGCAATGACCGGTTGAGGTTCGCTCTGTTCACCTATGCGCCAGGGTTAATCATTCATACATGAAGGTAAACAGCAGGCAGACTATACCAAAATTCAAACTGTAACTTCTCAAGTCCTAAAGACTTTCTGCTCTAATCTATTGCGTTGTAAAGCTTTCTGGGGAATCGGGATCTGATAGGTAGTATGCAACAGGGAACTTGCGTCGATGTGAAAGTGGCTCGTCGTCCCCAAACCCGTCTCGCCACTCGAACTTGCTTGAATCCAGATTATAAGTCACACAGCTTGGAGCGTTGTGAGAAAGACCTAGACTGTCAAAAGTCTCTGAGATACCAACTCAATGTAAGTCGTTGAGAGGAAGCAGAAGCGCTGCAAGCCAACAAGAAGACTGCACATAACGTATTACATAAAGATTCCCAGCCTTAAGATCAGGCATTTCCTTAGAGGCGTTCTGGTTCTTGCTATCCAACCCTTCATTAGGTTGAATCTTCAGCTGGTTGATGTAACGTTGCGTATCAGCCAAACCCTCCAGCTGCGGTGATCTCCTAGTTTATTGTTGACTATAGCGAAGACTCTTTGCACTCGGCAATTGCTCTTGGGTCGATGTAGAGAGCTTTCTCTTGGATGCTGTGTTAAGAAGGTCCTCCGTGGTCCTCTTCCTGGGTTTCTTGTTGCTCCTTTCTAGAGTTCTTCGGGGCATGATATTTGGCATACCAAAGGCTAATGATTGCAAAGATACTAGAATGCAAAAGAGATCTGATAATGGTGAATGAGACGAAAGGGCCAGTTAATGGCAGGTCCTTGTAACTTTATATGTAAACTAAGATGCTGAGCTAAGCACCTTCGTGGATCGCACATACGAATCAAGTTGAGGTGCAGGTTTCGTACCCCTTGATTATTAAAGAGCCAAAACCGGATCCCAGCAATGAGTTAGGTTCAACAGGAACTTTTCCTGCCCGTCAAATATATATTCTATCTTTGGCTACCCGACTCTCGGCGGGATATGTCACTATGTTATTCTTTCCCAGCTTTCTCGTTCTTGCACTTTCCCAGGATACCCGAGCTCAACTGGCACCGAGAGAAGTTGTGGGTCTAACAATCGAAGCGGGCGGCTTAGTCGGTACTGGTGTGATCGAATTCAAGTCGCCCAGCCAAGAACGTCAGACACCCTCTATTTCAGTTGTGACAAACAGTGGTACGCCATGCACATCAACCGCGACATGTCGTGCAAGCAAATCTACCACCCCTTCAAGCCAGGATGTGGCGCCTATGCCAACTTCATTTCACGCTCCTTTCCCTCTCATCCCGACTACCGGCCACACGGGCTTGAATAGCTCTACAAGAGCTACACCAACTCCAAAGCCCAGTGCTCCCGTATTATCCAATGCAGTCACCTTGCGCCAAGTAACTTGCGCTTCTCTCGTCAGTTTGGTTGTGATGGAATGCGTTTTCTTCTTCTTTTAGTGTAGTGGCAGGACCATACTAGATAGTTATCGTTATTATTAAATTCTTTATTTTCTTCTGCATACTACCTACATTATAGAACCTATTTATAGCAGCTTCAGGTAAAACATTTACTACCTTAAATAATTATTTTAACATTCTACAAACGCAATCCCAACAGGGTCTAACCAAGCTGCTAAATTTATCGGTTCCCTGTACCTAACCCTTCTAATACCAGCTTCCATTAGCTCAAGCGCTAGTCTTGCCGTTCAGGCAGCAGCATATGCGTCTTCGCTCTTTGTAGTCTACTAGGCCAGAGCCACAGTCATGGACAGTTCCACATTGTGGTAGAGTCACTTATTCCATACCAATCTACTTCGAAATGATTTCTCAAGCTGAGAGATAACCCGTCTCAATTCAAAAAAGAATTTAGCAAAAGAATTACATGTTGAGCCCGACCAGAAGGTGCTGAGGGACCTGCCCTATAACCTTTGCCCTTGAACCTCAGTCCCTACTCTTCACCTAGTAACTTAGATTCCATATAGCCTTGGTATCTCTTGCGATCCTCTCTGTCTTCCACCATAGCAAGTACAAGAGTCTCCATTGCAGCGATCAGCCGCTCTGGGCCGCTTGCTTGGGGCTGAGCAACAGAGGATCTCGTCTGAGGCGCCCTTCTGGTAGCAGCCTCTTCATATCCAATGGACCCCACGTTGCCATGAAATGGCAGAGCCTTTGGCAAATGACGATCGTACTCATAAAACCTGCTTCTGGGTGCCGGAAACATAAGGGGCCTGGGACGAAGATTATTATAAGGATCCGGATAAGGTGTATAGGCCCATGGTGGCTCCACGCCGACCTCATTATAGAACCTCTCGATTTGAGAATCAGCATCTTTCACCAACTTCCGCAGAGCCGTCCTGTGGATTATTTTGGCTTTTGAAGGATCGCTGTCTTGTTTCAATTCGATCTGTATCCAGGTGTCGGGAAACCTGCCTTCCGGGGGCTTGCCTGACTTCTTGGCGCCGACGCACAGTATCCCATTATATGTGGCTGGAGTGATGGACGGGTTTGAACCGGTAACAGCCTCAATATGTGTGGAGACATCATTCCCACCGTCTTTGTAGTAGCTTAGAGCTTTGGTTGAAACCTCGTGACCCAGATCCCCTAGTGAAAATACCCCAAAAGTCGATGCTCCCGGGGACTGAATAAAAAATGTGACGTCGTCAGTCAAATATTTCTCCTGGAATCTGTTATATCGCCGCGATGTTCGGTAACCGAGTATTATTCCATCAGCGTTATCAGCATCCAACATGTCTATCTCTGGGGTACTTGCTTCTTCATCGCCTTTAGTATCCGTCATAGTAGCAGCCGAGCCGTCTTCCTTATTGGGAGGGTCGCTTTGGTTTATTTCATCCAGCTTCTCACGAATAGCTTGTACCATCACTTCTGACCAATTTCCTGGCCATTAAAAGCTTCGCTGTGCGCAAGTTCTCTCACATTGTTCCTTGAAAACTGAAAGCTGTTTCTCAGCTTCTTTCGCGCCCTGCGTTTCCTGAGTCCAGATCACTTATGCCTGCGCCTCTTTTAAGCCCTGTAAAACATCTCTATCTGCCTAGTAATACTCCCCAGAAATCCCAGCATTGACATTTAGTTTCCTGATCTTATTGTTGGCTTTTCGGATTCCGTCGTTAAATACTGGCAGGCTCTTTGTGAAGTCTGAAAAATATGTTTGAATGTGTTTGAAAATCTTTTCGTGGACCTTCTTCACTGCATCAGGGACATCGGGTATGGACAAATCATCGTCCTCGAAGTCTGATTCATCGGTTTCTGTATCACCTGTTGCGAATGCCCCAGGCCCGAAGACGCCCTTGTGTTCTTTTAAGACTCGGGACCCTGCAGGCGGCTGGTACAGTTTCTCGTTCATACTAAGTAGCTTATCTGCAGCATTATTGACCGCTGTCGCGTGTTTTAGTAACAAACGAGGGACGAGGTTCGGCACCACTGACCTGTGGCACATTTCTGGGCTTCTTCGTCTTTGTTTTTGTCTGGGTGTACGAAGTACAGAATTCTACGTCTCAGCCGTTTAAGCTCAGGAGGCGTGATCGCATTGTCAATACCTAGCACGTCGTATTCATTGCCTTCTGCATCTAGAACGTTAATTATACGTTCTATTTCTTCGCGTGCCTCCCTTTGTGGCGCTTCTCTCTTCTGTATGCACATGTCGAATGCATATTCGACGAAGAAGTCAATGATTTCTTTTTTGCCAATCTCTTGGGCAATTGCGGTTGTGTTTGGTCTCTTTCCTTGTGCTATCTTGCTGAGAACAACTTGGCTGATTTTCATAATCTCCTCCTCTGAGCTGAGAATATCACGGTAGGTCTCAAGATCTCCCGCAGTTGCATCCTTTAACTCATTTTTTATCCAGGAATCAACGATTTCCTTACGAGCCGCAATAATCGGATTTCGAAGAGTGGCATCCTGTAAAACAGCTAATGAAGTGTCGTAAGGCAAGCTCAGCTGAGAGCTCTGGCGATGAACGTCGCCTGATGGGGCATCAGTGACGGTCGGGGGTCGATACCCCCGAGTCCCACTGGTAGGAGCTGCCATCTCTACTGCGGTGGATTTCAACAGGCCAGGAACTCAGCACTGACTAGCGAACATATGTATAAGCTCATCACTCGTCAGCATGTCTGATTTCGAGGCATCTTGTCAGGGGTGTCTGCTTTTGGTCCACCCTTCTTCTGGTAGTTGAGCAAGGGTAGCCGGTTTAGTCCTCAAACGGCCTCTTTTCGATAGGCCTGAAGAGACTATTTAACTTAGTGGATATACAGAAGGAAGTCCGCTGTAAGTATTTAAAATTAGTATTTACAACTCTTTGAGAAAGAAATAATGGGGGGGGATGAAACACCTCCTGTAGGTTACTCTACTATTTGCTTCCAAGCCTATCTAACAAGCTTAGGCGCTACCAACCCAACCTCAAGTGGTTGGAAGCTCTACAAACCCACACGAAGCCTATACATCGTGTGTGGCAACTGCTTATCACGCGCTCAAAAATCGCTTCAGCCAAATACTCCAGAAAAATGATTCCCTTACGAAGAACCAAAGATCTTTGCGGCGCCAACTCGATCAAGCCCAGCGAGAGAACGCCAAGATTCGTGGCGAGCGGCAGCGGTTACAAGAGAACTATAATAAACTGGCCAAAGATATAGGAAGGATGTCAACGGAAAAGTCCCAAATTTATGCGCAACTCGAACACGAAAGGTTCCAAAGAGAGCTTGGAGACCTAGTTCTCGATCAATACAAAGATGAGATTATAGAGCGCAATAAAGAGATTGAGCGAGAGGTATTTAAGAAGGAGCTAAGCGACTTGCTCTTAGAGCAGTATCGCGGCGAGATCGAAGAGCAGAAGAAGTCTCTCAGGGAGAACGAGCATCAAATTGCATCATGCCATCACAATATGGTTGCATTCAGCTCCCAAGTCTCATATTGGAGGCAAAGGGTCAATTTGGGCGAAACCCAGATCTGCAAGCTCACTTCCGAGCTTGAGCATTGCAAAGGAGAAATGCATAGGCAAAACACAATTATTGCGAGGCTGGAGAGGGAACGACGTGAGGCTATTGACAGATGTTCTTCATTTCAGGCAGAGATCAGGAAGCTTAAAGCTACATACGACGAGCTGGAAATGCGGGTCGATGCATTGAGCGCCACGGATGTCACTGAGGCTGATGGGCCAAGAAAGAGACTCGCTAAGAAAAAAAGGCGTAGATATAATACTAGCCAGTAGCATCGCAATCTTTTAATAGTTCGGAGGTCTAATTTCATGTTTGCATTCATCATATAGTAAAATTTCGGTGAAAGGTAGCACACATAGGAACACTGCCTAGATTGAGTGGTAGGGTGCTGAGAGTCGACCCCCTGTCTGCTGTGAGGCTTTGCACTCGAGGGTGTCGAAATCAGCCCCGGTCAGAATCTAAGAAAACGGGATATAATAACAAGTCAAGATTTCATCTTTGTACCCTGTGGAATGTGGAAGCAAAATGAAACCACCAAGGCCACCAACCCCTGGACTAGCTCTTCCTCACCAGGCAGAGTTCAATTCTTCTGACTCTCAGACACAAATCATGGACTTTTGGTCCAGGTTACATTCTCGAGCACCGAGAGTTGTAACCTCCATATTCCCTGCAAACCTTCATTTCCTTCTTCTTGCAGATGATGCTTGTTACCCAAAGCCATTCGTGCTTTGTCAAAGTTATGATATGGCTGCTCGGCAATGCCAGTTACAGGTTGAAAGCATAGTGAACCAATGCAACATAAACAATACCAAATTCCGCGATGCGGACTTTGATATCGAAAGTGACTTTGCTACAGGCCAGAACAACTATCTTTTCGAACTCACGAGATGTATTGGTCAAACTACCGTCAAAGGATCGCCAAAGTCAATACGCCACGACTCTAACCATAGCAGTAAAGATGATGATACGTCTCTACCAGGCTCGGTTTATCGCATTCCTTGGATTTTTAAAAATCCGCAATTCACTGCAGGTAGATTCTCCAGCTTAGATATCTAGCAGGGAAATAGTAGTAACTGTTAGTAGCTTACTACATTAGGTACTATTACTAATTAGGAGGATTTAATAAATAAGATCTATATAGCATAAAATAAAGAAGTAAGGGTATATAGCTTTATATTCTATAAAGATAGATCCTAGATCTTAATAGTAGTTAATAATAACCTCTACCTAAAAGAGCTAGATTATAAAAAAGAGGTATATAATACTATAGGCAGTAAAGTAAAATATTACTGCAAATAGAAATAGTATAACTTAAAAGCTCTTTTTTTTACTAAGTATATAAATTTAAATAAGACCTAGCTTCTATTACTTAAGAAGGCAATAGGTTACTTCTCTCTTAACTAGTATATACTTAGCTAATACTAAAGATAGTTTATTAAAATCTATAGTAATTACTAAGCTCTAGATAGAGAATAAGCTAGCATTATAATAAAAGATCTTACTAGCAGTATTATTACACTTATTATAACTAATAGTATTCTTAATAAAAAATAACTCTAATATAAGCTCCTCTCTTATAGTATTATAGGTAGAGAATTTCTTTTTATATTATTAAGTAGCCCTAGCTTTAAGCACTAAAATAGAATTATCTTAAGCTATA